>AYEL01089465.1:0-37923 GCA_000484575.1 Olivierus martensii | reverse complement strand
GCTTCGGCTTTCCACTCTGGAGGACCCGGGTTCGAGTCTCGGGTCCCACCCCTTGAAAATATTTATCATGGGGTCCGGGCCCGGCACGTCGATCCCCGTCCTCCACAATCCGGCTGACCCCTCCGCAGGGGTGAGCAGCCTGTGGAAGGACTTGTTTCGCCCCGTCACTTAGTATTCTCCCTGAATGGAAAGTGGCGTCATCTGTTAACAAAAAAAACAAGAGAAGAATAAAAACAAAACAGGGAGAATATAAAATGGGAGATTGGAGACTTTAAGTATTGTATAAATTAATTTTAACTAATTAAAATAAGTTAAAATAACAATAAAATAAAATAATTTAATAACAGGAGGAATTTACAATATATAGATACAGTAGATGGAGAGGCTGGATCCTGAAGACAGAAGGCAGAGAATGGTCTTGAGGCAGGGAGATGGGAACCAGGATGGAAGAAGGCAAAATCTGGAACACTGGAAGACCGGGCTAAGGCAAAGTCAGGAACCGTAGCCAGGAAGGCAAGGCAGGAGGCTGAAGACGCAGAGGGCGAGATCCGGAACAAGGAGGATGGAAGCCAGAAGACAGGCAAATGAAGTTGCACTGGAGACAGAAGTTTGGATCCGGGGCGAAGAAGGCCGGCGGGAGGTTGACGACTGGATCCGGGGCAAAGAGAGTCAAGTCAGAAAACGGAAGGCTGGAGCCGCAGAGACAAAAGTTTGAGCGGTTATCCGAAGGCTGGATCCGGAACAAGGAAGGCCAAGCTGAAGTCAGAAGACTAGATCCGGGACAAGGAAAGGTTGGTTATCAACTTGGAGACTGGATCCGGAACAACGGATGGCAGGGCGGGCGACCAGAGGCTGGGTCCGGAAAAGAAAGGCTAGTCAGAAGTCTGGGAACAGGGTTCAGAGCAGGGGAGGCTCGGCGGAAGGTGAACAGTCTGGAAAATAGAGCTGAAGGAAGGTAGGCCGGTCACTGGGTCACAATACTATACAGCTTCAGTTAAGCGAGGTCTTACCGTAGTAGTGAAACAATTTAAAAGTACCACAGAAATTTTTATTTGCAAAAACAGTTTTAAATTTATCTTGGTTATTTTTGTGCTTTTCATATGTATTTCCTGTTATACGCCATATTTTTCCTATTGGTAGATTTTGGAACTAAAAATTTTTTTCGCGGAATCCTATCTTTTGAATAGTGTGTGTACAAATTTTTTATGCAATTCCAATTGTTTCAGCTGCAGAAAGCTTTGAATGTGGTAACTTTATAACCACCTTGCACGTTGGTATAGTACCTTATTCTGCTATTTTTATGCCGTTTTTCCTATCAGTGGGCTGGTTGAAAAGCCTTAGACTCTTCACACCCATGATGCTATCAGCCATTAGATAAAAGATGCGATTCAAAAAGCTGAGTCCATATCCTTCCAGAAAAAATATGGACATAGGACTCGAGAATTAAATCCTCCACGCAACCGATTCTAAGGGATTACTAAATAACTATTCTCCAGTTTGATAATTCAATCTTATTCAAGTTTATGCCGTTTTTCCTATCAGTGGGCTGGTTGAAAAGCCTTAGACTCTTCACACCCATGGTGCTATCAGCCATCAGGTAAAAGATGCGGTTCAAAAAGCTGAGTCCACATCCTTCCAGAAAAAATATGGACATAGGACTCGAGAATTAAATCCTCCACGCAGCCGATTCTATGGGATTACTAAATAACTATTCTCCAGTTTGGTAATTCAATCTTATTCAAACATCTCAATTGCTTTGGTATACGGTCAAAAGTGGAGCATATAAGAAGCATATAACTTGGTGACTGTTCATGAATTTAGTTTTTGTTTTAACCTAGAATCGAAATTGTAAGCTTAAAAAATGAATGTAGAAAATTATCAAAATAAACATTGTACTTTTTTACTTTATAATAAATCTTGAAATGATCTTTGATTTTACATGCTTAAAATCATTTTAATGTCACATATTGGAAATTTGATTGTTTTAGAATCAGGTTTTTGGCAGTTTCAGTACGTTTTCAAAAAAAAAATATTAAAGACATATTGGAAATTTGATTGTTTTAGAATCAGGTTTTTGGCAGTTTCAGTACGTTTTCAGAAATATTAAGATATTTCAGAAAAGTCTTAACAAATATAATATACAAATTAACATTTATCATATATGTAAGAAGTAACATATATCAATATGAAATTTGTTGGAATTTAAAAAAAAAAAAATATTACCACACATTTTAAATACTAAAATAAATTTTTAATTTTGATGTTTTACAATATATCATGTATATTTGTAAGCAGAGTTCATTTTATATAAAGATTTAATATATTGTACTTTAATTAATGCAAATATATGAATTTTCAGAAAAATATATACATATCTCAGATTATCAATCACAGGATTAGTTATAAATTGCATTAAATGGAAACAAATATTTAAAAATAATTTATACATCTATAACTTTTTTATTTGTGTTTCATTATCAGATAGATCACAAGATATTATTGGAGAATCAGTCTTTAATGATAACCTTGATAATTGATTATTTGTTGAACAAATTTGATGTGGAGGAGATACTACATATACATGTAATACTTGTTCCTGATCTGTTGTTTTACCTGGCAAGAGAACAATTTGTCCAGGAGAAAGACAAGACATTTCAGAATTATTTAAGGTGACCAAAGACTCTTCACTGTTATCTGGAATATTTTTGTTTTCTGGTGATCTTGATTGCTCTTCCTGAGTAAATGTGTTTATTGTAGTTTCTTTAGATATTTCATTAAATATTGTGGAATTTTCAACCAGTCGACTTTTGATCACTTCTGAATCATCAAATGTTTTATTTGCAGCTATAGTGTTCGAGTCTGTCACATCAGATAAATTTTCTTCAGTATTCTCTTTTGATTTACATTGGAAATTTTCTTCTTGTGTATTCAATTCTTTTCTTTTTTTACAACTGGTACTTGCTTCTTCATTTACAAAAGTATCATCATCATCATTTGAAACTGATATTTTTGAGGAATCTGTAAATATTTAAAATAAGTTTTCCAGTAATTGAAATAAATTTAAATATTAATAATACTAATATTAAATTTAAAGTCATATTTTTAAGAATGTATATAAATAAACTGCATTTCTTAAATATGTTTTGATATTATAAAAATTAAAATTAACTAGAATACATAAAACTCTAAATTATTGCAATGTACTAAAAGCTGAGACAAAAAAATTCATGCAAATTTGCATAAAAAATATTTATAGAATATATCATCTATAAAAATATAATATTCAGATTTCATATTCATCCTAAATAACAAATAAAATAAAATTCATAATTGAATGGAAATACTTTTTAATATAAATGAATGGAATGGAATAGGAATGGAAATAAAAATTAAATATATTAAAAAACTAAGGACCGGAGGAAAAAGAAAAACAAAGACAGTTGTCCCTCTGTACTACCATAAGATTTTAAGTGGGAAACGGTCTTACTGGAATTAAGTTTGTGACAGCGTGGTTGGTGTGTCTTGTCTGCCATTTCACTACCGGATGTGTGTTACTCTCAACAATATGTTAATGTCTCAACATTAATTTAAAATGTTATTTATATTTTGTTTAATTATGATTGTTAATAATAATATTAATGAAAGAAGACATATTAACAAAATGTCAGGGTTCTTTATTTTATTTTGTAAGGTACAAAATTATGCAAATATGTTGTTACATAAAAAGGCCTATAGAGATTGTAAGGATTGTCCTTCTTGTTCATCCTGTCCTTCCTGTCTCCTGGCTCAGAGTGGAGTGCTCTGTTTGTTGTCTGCTGATAAACAGAGTGGAATTTTTTACTGTTGGAGTGTCGTCTGGAACTTTTGTTCTTCGTCTATGTACTTGTTATACCACATTGCTAATTAATTAAGAAGGACCATGTTTTGTATTATTCACCCTATAAATAGTAAATTTCTCAAATTGTTAATCATTAACTCTGACTAATAAAATTATATTTGTTTTTGATGGAAGCAGTGTTTTTATTCCTTGAATGTCTGTTGGGAGTAGACATCTACATAGAAATTACTATTTAGACCAAGCAACATCATTGAAGCAATGTGGGGAGTTCGGAGGAGTCAAGTCAGCTCGAGACAATGCATGAGCCGAATGTGGCATGGGGAATTGCAAAACAAATGAAATATTAATTTTCAATATTGATTGTCATGCTGTTCAAAATTTTCCAGACTGTGCAAATCAAACTACTTTCAAACAGTTTCAATAAATTGAATTCTTAATTCTTTAGTACTTTTGTATTGTACAAAACAACCATAATTAACAAAGTATTCATATACAAGAAGTCCTCAATTTACAATATAATTCAGTTTGAATCCTGAGATTGTAAATCAAAGCAGATGGAAATCAGAAATGTTTTAAATTTATGGATTTTCCACTACCAATATTAATTATGACACTATATACATATTCCTCAGTTTATAAATTTTTGATTTAGTGAACTACATAAATATACAGAAAGTCCTTAACTTATGACATATTCAGTTCAAACCCAACATCATAAGTCAGAAATGCCCAAAATTTATGGACTATACATTTCAATATTTATTATTATACTCCACTTTATTATAACCAACTTCAAGAAACTTCTTTCTATATGTGTCAAGTTTCTACATATATCTTAAATTTATTAACTTACCTTAAATTTTAAATTACATTACTTTTAAAAGCAATTCCAAACAGTTACTTAATTATAAATGTTGATGAACATTAATTGAGTTATTGTCATTTTTTGAGAAAAGAAAGAGATGGAAAAACACTATGGTTAGGTCATTTGATGCCTTTACATTTAGTCATGTTGGTGATTAGTATGGAAGAAGGAGAGCAGCATTTTTATTTTATAAGATACATTCATATAAATATTTCATTTATTATCAAAAATAGCTTGGGATCAAATAATTTTACTTCATTTATTTCATTATGATGAAATATATGAAACTGACAAAATTGATTATACCCTCCAAAAAAAAAAACTAATATCAACTTATTTTTACTTCATTTATTTCATTATGATGAAATATATGAAACTGACAAAATTGATTATACCCTTCAAAAAATTTTCTAATATGAACTTAAATATTTGACTTGGAGACCTAGTATAAGAAGTCAACTTATACTTAAAACTGATTTATACTCAAGTATATATGCAAATCAACTTTTTAAATTGTGAAACATTTGTTAATATTCCTCAAACACAATAAAATTCAAGAAAAAATATTTTTCCATTAATATTAAATTTTTTTCAATATTTAAAAGATAACACATTACTTTCATTACGATTTTTATTCTGTCTTCTTTTCCTAGTTGTAACTCTTTGATTGGACTCTTTCACTGAATTCTTTTTTTTTGATTTTTCTTTTTCAATAATAAAATCATCATTATCTTCATCATCATGATCATCATCATCGAATCCAGTCAAATCAAATTGCTGAGGATTCTCTGCAATAATAAATTTAAGTTTCTACATAAATAATTAAAAATGTTTAAAACGTGATATATTTAATGCAAAAAAAAATCTATCTAACAACTTTAATGATAAAACTAAAAGTATTACACAGATTATATGTAATAATCCTTAATAATTTTTTATAAACACAACTCAGGAAAATGGTATGAAAAAATTCATGATTTAAATTGTTTTCAAGTTTAATACAAAAAACATTGTTCTTATATTGATATTCAAATAAAATTTTAATATCTAGATGGAGACATTATTTATTTTATAAATGCAGTCCTTGTTTTGAGTGACAATTATTTCATATTCAATAAACATTTTATAAAATGTTTTTTGATAAATTAAATTATAATTTTTACTAATTTCCTAAAAGTAAAAAAAGTGATATATTAATAGTTATATTTTTTGTTACTTTAATGCTTTATTTTGATTTTGAATTTCAGTTACCCAGATTAAACTCATCACTTTAAAGATTGACTTACTTGCTAATGATTTAGATTTTTATTTTCAATAATTAAATAATACTTTTGAATTTTTAATATTTAGATAAATTATGATATTTTGTGTCATAGACCATCATATTTAAAAAAAATTCTATTTTAAGTGCATTGTTCTTTGGAACTATCTGATTTTTTTAGTTACAAGGAATCAAAATTTTGCAGTTTAATTTTAGTGTCAAACTTTATAAAGTGTGATATTTAAAAATTATGGTCAAAATGATCCTAATCTGCTAAATGAAGTTCTTGATAATTTAAAGGAAATTTTTGATACGAGGGTCACTCAATAAGTCCTTAGAAAATCCAAGAGATGGCACTTGTAGTATCGAAAAAATTTTGCTTTTAGTAAGTGTCATCTCTCACTAGACTGTTGTTAAAGTGTCAGCTATATCGTCACGTGGTTTCATTTTTATAGTCGATTAAAGCAATAAACTTTTGTTTATTTAGAAAAATGGAAAAAAATGAGTTTCATGCGATTATTAAACACTTCTATTTAAAAGGTTTAACAGCGAAAGAGATCAAAGATAAGTTGGATGAAGTTCATGGCACATTACTCCTGTGTTTGCACCTGTTTACAATTGGGTAAATGAGTTTAAACATGGCCATACATCCATAAATGATGATCATCATTCTGGACGTCCAGTGGAAGTGACTTCCTTTAAAATGATTGACAAAATCCACGATATGGTTTTGAATGATCGACGAATAAGTGTGCAAAATAGTTGGGACCAGAGGCATATCACAAGGTACAATGTTTTCAATTTTGCATGAAAAATTGGGTTTGAAAAAATCTCAGCAAGATGGATGCCATGTTTGCTCTCAGTGGAGAATAAACGCAATCGTGTGATCGATTCGGAACTTTGGCGCTTTTTCATTGCAATCCTGACAAGTTTCTACATCGATACATAACAGTGGATGAGACATGGATACACTATTACACTCCAGAAACAAAGGAACAGTCAAAACAGTGGGTTTTTAAAGGCGATCCAGCTCCGAAGAAGATGAAGACAGTGAAATCGGCTGACAAGGTGATGGCCACAGTTTTTTGGGATGCACACGGAATCATCTACATCGATTACTTGGAAAAAGGACAAACGATAAATGGAGAGTATTATGCCTCATTATTACACTGACTGAGTGAAGAAATCAAGAAAAAACATCTTCATTTGGTAAAGAAAAAATTCTCTTCCATCAAGACAATGCACGGATACACACCTGTGCAGTTTCAATGGCGAAAATTATGGAATTAAAGTTCAAATTATTACAACATCCACCATGTTTACCAGATTTGGCCCCCAGTGACTTTTTTTATTTCCAAATTTGAAAAAATGGCTCAGTGGAAAACGATTCACGTCCAACAAGAAGGTCATCACCAAACAGATGCCTATTTTGAGGACCTTCCAAAATCCTACTTTTTGGACGGCTTAAAAAAGTTGGAGAAACACTGGGAAAAGTGTATCAAGCTAAAAGGCGATTATGTTGAAAAATAAAAAAATCGACCCAAAATAATTTGTTTTTCTATCTTTTTCTAAGGACTTATTGAACGACACTCGTAATTAGAAATAATTTAGACTAATGCTAGTACCATCTTGGAATTAATAAATATATTAATGATGATAATGAACATAATCATATATTAACAACAAATTAATAGGGGATAAAACATTTATGAATTAACCAAACGAGGGGAAGTTTGGCTAGTTCGTTTGGTTAATTCGTAGATGATAATGAAGTATTTATAAATTGTGAGATGGCACTAGCATTAGTCTAAATTATTTACAATTGTTAAAAATTTGCTAAATATCAAGCAATTAATTTAGAAAATTTAGAGATTAAGTTTAATTTGATACTCCTTTAAATCATGAGAAACTGGTAATGAAATGATACTTTAATATGATTAACTGCCAACTTATTATACATAAATTTTATAAATCACTTAAACTAATTTAAAATTACATTAGTTTCACATATGTGGGGATCGGCAACCCCCGTTGTCGCGAAATTCAGTTAAAGAATGAGAACTTAATGATGCAGTTTGATTGTAACAGGATGTAATCAATATCGTTGTTATTCTTTTTGTGGTAATAAATTTAAGATGGTTTATTCAATTGTCAATACAAAGTCTAAGATTTGACACCTGAGCTGTTTGGAACTATCAGAAAGTTATGTAAGACAACCTCGTCCCCGGGAAAGGTGAAGAAGAGGTTAGCTGGATAAAAGAGTTGACGCTTTTGGTTCTGTGTCTTGATTTGTTTAGTTTCTTGTCTCCAGCTCCATGTACTAATTAATAAATTCTTCAAATTACCGACTTCTACACCCGTCCAGAATATCACTTTGAACAACTAACCATTTGGATTAGAAAGGCTTCGAGGGAAGTTTATTAGTAATATTCATTTTTCTTCTATCGACTGTTTATTGTGTTTATTTCTGTTTATCAACTGGACTAAAGACTTTTTTTAAAAAGAGACTAAAGACTGTCTGTGTAAACTTGTACTGAGTTTGTCTTTGTGGATCGTCCGCATTGAAGATTGTATCAGTTATCTATCTCTCATTATTGGTATTCAACACTTGTAAATAGAAATCTCTGTTAATATAATACAGAAGCTGTTGAATTTAGGTTCAATGTTTTTCTCAGTCCAACCGCTGATTTGCCTCTTACAGTCATCCTTACTCACGCAATATCCAGTGGAATCGTTCGTAGGCTCAACACCTGTTGATTCGATCATTCCGAATTTCCGTTTCTGGGTCCGAAAACCCCACACATAAACTGCATCATTTACCTAAAATCGCTAAGCAATGTCAATGCAATATCTGGCTAGTTTTTAAATAAAATTTTCAGTAAATTTGAATTATATACAGATAGTCCTCAACTTACAACTGCCTTGACTTATGACCAACTCATACTTATGATGACAATGTCATCAATATATTCTGTTATTGATCAATTATTGATGCAATTGAGCTGGGTTTGATTCCCTGATTCAATGGTCTGATATACAAAAAGCATCTTTCTGTGCCTGATCATTGTTTTTTATGTTCATTAAGTTTATTATGATGAAGTGGAGTGTAATAATAATATTGATAGTTGGCAATCTATAAATTGGGCATTTCCAACTGTTTCTGATTTATATCAATGAGTTCAAAATTCTTGGAACTGAATTCCATTGTAAGTAGAGGACTAACTGAATACAGTTATTAAAGTTAATTATAAAATTAAAAATTTTAGTATAAAAAATAAAATTTACATACTTATTGCTATATCAACCAATTTTCTGTTTAATCTTTCTTCTCTTTTAAATTTGTTCTAAAAATAAATAAAATTAAATTCATCACTATGAAACATAACTTTATCAACTCAAGAACAAAAAAAAAAATTACCTTCAATTCTTGTCTACTTCTATTTGGAAAAAGATTTTGCATTAAGCTAAAATCTGTACCAACAACATTCAAAGCTTTGTAAAATTTTGTAGTTTCTGAAAAATTAAATATTTAATAAAATTCTAATATTCTATAATTCATAACTGATTTGAAAGTAGAAATAAATAGTTTCAAACAAATCAAATCTAACATTAACTCTAGAAAAACTGCTTTTGGTTATAACTCAAATTGCCTATTAAGTTTCTTTACATAAAAATTGGCCAAATTTTATTTTTTTTTTTAAACTTAATAATCAATCTATTATACTTTTATATATATATACAGTGGATTCCACTTAATTGGGACACATTGGGACTAAGCCATTTTAGCCCAATAAGTGGCTGCCCCAATTAAACAAAGTAATAATAAATTCTAAAAAGATATATAATTCATAGGTAAATAAATAATAGGTAAAAAAATAATAATTAGGTACCTATTTTAATGCTTTATTAAAATAGATACCTAATTATTAGTTTTTTACCGATCTCCTCTGACTTCGTCTTCAATGGGCCACTAATATTCACACCTTGCACGCAAATTACAGAAAACCTTTGATTTAATATTTCTTCAACTTTTGGATCTTTTCCATCATGCTTTCTTTTGGATGTTCCTGAAATTTCTTTCTGTAGCACCCACTAATCATGCAGTTGATTTTCTTGTTGTAGGAGAGACAGTATAGTAGATATTGGTTTATTTCAGTGAGTCTACAACGGCCTTTTGATTTTGGTACACCAGTTATATCAGCGAGTCTACGATAGCTTTATTTTAAATAGTGGCTTTTAATTTTATCCAGCAAAGCAATTTTACTTGAAAGTGTAAAATCTTTTCTTGATATCTTGGCAAAAATTTAAAAACTTTAAATAAAATCGACATTGTAAATAAATATCACTAGGTACAGTAATGGTAGACTCTTAAGTAGCCTCACAATAACTGATTCTCATCTCGCTACTGTTGCGAAATACTTAGTGCAATAGATAACTGACTCTCATCACACTAGTGTTGCTGAATACAGTATTGCAGATAACCGATTCTCATCACGCTAGTGTTGTCGAATACAGTATGACGATAGATAACTGATTCTCATCACGCAAGTGTTGCCGAATACAGTATTGTTATGCCATCATGCTAGTGTTGTCGAATACAGTATTATTATGTATTATTTATCAGCGATGATATTTACTTATAATTTTACTAAAGAATGGATGTTTATATTAGTGCGACGACAGTGTGTCAAATTTTACTAAAGAATGGATGTTTATATTAGTGCAGCGACAGTGTGTCAATAATGTGTATGTAATAGGACGCAAAGATATGATCTGTTCCACTGTATATTTGTCTTGTAGAAAGGTTTAACCTGAAAAATTACTGGTACAATAAAATGTTATAATTTTGATATGAGGATTTTTTTTAAGAAAGCACAAGTATTAGTGTACATAGCATTGCCATTGCCATACTTTCGAAAAATCCCTAATATATATCAAAAATTGAAAATTCCTTTTCTGCTATTGTCCCAATTAAGGATTTAAATTATGTATTAGTTTATTAGGTTGGTTTCTGTTCTTTGAAATTTGGCCCAATTATGGGGCTGTCCCAATTAAGTGGAATCCATTGTATTAAAATAAGCATTAAATCTCTTTTTTCAATTTTAAAATATTTTAAAAAAACTATCATTAAATTGCAAATAAAGATTTATTTTAAATAAAGTATATATATAGAATACTAAATAACTTCTGTATAATATTATATAGAATATAATATTTCAAATATTTTATACAAATTTTATATTTATTATGTTTACTGCAATTTTTAAATGTTGGTTTTAGCAGTTTAATGAACATATTCAAAGAAGCTAAAAACACATTCATAAAGTTAAAATTAGATTATGGAAAATTTCCTTCAATACATTTATTTACTTTTTTAGATAGCAATGATTCTACTTTTAAAGCAAACACATTTTTTGTTAAAATTCAAATTGACAATCATTAATAATAAAATTATTTGTTTCAAAATTTTTATCTCCAGTTTGCTAATTAATGCTTAATAATTCTAATACTTTGCCTAAAATATATTTCTAAATTAATAACTATACATTTGAAATATCATACTTTCATCTAAGCCAGCAATGTCCAACCAAAATTGTTTACTGGGCCAAAAAATTTTGCTGATTTAACATGAGCCGCATCTACAAAAATATATGTAAAAATGTGAATTGCGATAATTTATTTACATGATGTGAAATTTGCTTTTCAATTATATTGCTTATATTTTTATTAATAAAACATAGTTTAGATATTGCACAATGCAGCTGGTTTGTCATCTGTTTCAATTTATCAATTTAAAAATTTTCAATTTTGAGAATTCACAAAGATAAGTGGTTCCTATTGCTACTGTGATACATATCATTTGTTTAAATTTCGGAAATTTAAAATTTATTATTTTGAACATATTTGAAACAAAATTCAAGTTTATTATTGGTAAATTAAAACATACTTATTTTATTTACCTTTTTTTGTATATTTATAACTGAAGGTAATTCATATGATAACTTATTATTCTGTATTATAATTTTAATACTTCTTAAAAAAAGATTCAACATGACGGCTATATTTTGGAATAAAAGAACCTGCTGCATTCGTTTTACAAATAAATGGATCTGATCAGTGCACCAGCGAATTTAATGAGTCACTTGCTCTTTGCATCAATTTTTGATAGTGAGATTATGTTTCTTTTTATAAATTCAGGCTTAACATTTCATTCTACTTCATTAATTTAACGAGATGTTCACATCTCTAATGGCAAAATGAATAAGTGAATTCTTCATTTGAATCATCTTGTCCTTTCATATAGTTTATAATTCAGTTAAGTTCCTAACCTTTGGATTTGGATTAGTTGTTAAATTATATTTTTTCTTAATTATACATATTTATAAATAATAATAAACATTTGTAAATAAGAACATGATTATGTATTGTAGTTGATAGTTTAATTTCAAGAAATAGTTTTAATTTATATATTCTAAACTTCAGAAGGATCAAAAAAAACCTCAACTGGGCCACAGGTTGGACATGGCAGATCTAAACAAAAAAAGATATATTTGTCAATTTTATACTTCTTAAAATAAATACACCCAAAATTTGGTCCAAATCGGCGTCAGACAATTCCCTTCCTTCCCTTGTAAGATGTTATCAATGTATTTCTTATAGAGTCAGAAACTTGTTTATAGCATAAATATGATACTATTTTCTTTTTTCATATAATTAGCTCTACAAGAGTCCCAGTAAGGAAGCTACTAATAGACACTTCTTTATCAGTAGTAGCAACCATTAAATCTAAAATATGATTGGTGCAGAACTATACAGCATAAGTCTAACATGCCTGGATCTGTTTTTTCTTCAGGCAAGGAACCTAGTAATACCTATAGAGTTTCAAGAAAGTGGGTTTCAGATGGATATTCAAATATAATGATTCAAAATCATGTACATCTAATATCTGTTCAGGGAGAGGTCCTACTTCATATAAAATGTCTAGGAGTTCTTTTAAGGATTTGACAGCTTTTTGGTAGTTTTCATGCATTTCAGGTACCATGTTGCTAATTTCTTTTCAACTTTATCAGTAGGAGAGCTTTGTTTCCACAACAGATCTGACTTTAACAGATTCATGCAGTTTTACAAACCTGAAAAGCGGCTGCTGAAAAGAGTAGTGCTCTTAGGTGATATTATTGCCAAATTCTTCAGGAATATAGGCAGGGTTGCAGATTCAGAGGTTTTTGGATGGAATGAGTCAGATTTTTAAACTGTCCGGAGTCATAGTTGGAATTGGACTCTACAGATTTTAGGGAGTCGAAATTTTTAAAAAATGGAATCAGAGTCAGAATTGGATCATTTTCCATCCTCATTGGATCATTGCAACTATGGGTTGCAGAGTTGGGAATCGGAATCGGAAGATTTTTGTGTGGAATCGGAATTGGATTTTTTTAAAAGGTGGAATCGGAGTCAGATTATTTGCCATCCGACTCTGCAACCCTGAATATAGGTATTTTCTTTTACCTCAGCATCCTATTTAGTTCTTGTGCAATATTTTTCATGGAATCTTCCTGAAACTTCTCATACTTTGTGTCATTTATGTAATGCAATAAGAAGTTCTCACCAGTTTGTCTTTTCAGGAATGCCATAAATTTTCAAACCTAGTTCATTGAAGTTAGAAATTATAGTTCTATAGTTCCATAAATTTCATTTTATTATTTCTAGTGCATGTAATATTATTAGTTTCTAATCATTCAACAGCATTCCTAGGTTCTAGAGCTGTAAATCTTTTCTATTGTTTATTTTAAATTGGTGCATGACAACTTGATCATGATTAGTTCTGATACCAAGTTAATTAGATATTGTTTTTATAAGATCAGTACTTGTAAATATTGCATTATTTAATATTCATAATTTTCTTTTATAATTTTGAATTTTTAAATTTTAAATTACCATATTACTTCGAATTTAAGCCGCAGTAGGATTTTAAAATTGGAAAAAATAAAAATGATTTTATAATAGGTATTGAAAAATAGGAAAGATTTTTATTTACTTAAATAGGTACTGATATACATAATAAGCTGCCTAATTTATTGAGAATCTTCAGATATAATCACATTATTTTTATTAAAACTAGCAGCATGTCTCTTCCCCAAACATGTTTTAATAAATCTTTCATCAATTCTGTTATCATCCATGCATTTTTATGCTCAGATTATAACACCCTTAGGAAAATTTTCCTTGGATACTGTTTTTTTGTTTAAAATTATAAAAGATGACAATTTGTTTCCATTAGCAGTAATAAACAGTATTTTAGTAATTCGTGATTTTTCTTATAATTAAAATATTACTAGATACGAGGAGATTCTACACAGCTGCTATCAAACAGCAACTGGATTAAATCAGAAAAGTACAAACAGGAGGACCACCAAATAAACTGTTATCAATGGTTGTAATACTATGCGTAGAACATAAAGCAAAAACCTGATCGTTGGCGACTGGGAGATCTGGAGAAATAACATGTTAAAATATCTGCTTTGAATTTAAGCCACATTCAAATTTTATGTCTTAAAAATTTGAATAAAAAGTGTCGCTTAAATTCAAAGTAATACGGTATTGTTCTTTTCCTAAATTCAACTATTCAGTTGAATTTAAGAAAAGAATAATACCATATCAAAATCCATCCTTTGTATGTTACTAAGAATGGATTTTGATTTGAAAAGCACTTTTAAATAAACCCTTTTGAGTAAAGCTCAATTTATTTATACTTTGTTAACTTCATGTCCTGTTTCTATATATGCATTATGTGAGTTCAGCATCTTGAAAACATTTTTAGATATAACTTCCAAATAGTTTGCTACCCTATGGGAATTCTTTTTGCATAGGCAGCAAAAGCTCATATGGCAGCAAATTTGATTGAAAGGCAACAGAATCAACTTTTGGAGCAGTATCTGAATCCTAAATAAGCAGTGTAGAAAAGAAAACTTTCTTCTAGATGCCCTTTATTTTGTCAACAGCTTCTGTCTACAAATCCTCTATAATATTTGCTATTATAGGATATTGAACATCTTCAATATCTTTTCCTTATAAAATTGTAAGCATCTATCATATTAAATACTAAGGAATAAGACATTTCAATGCCCTTTATAGGCTGCCATATCTTTAGTGGTGTTTTCATTTCATGTTTTATGTTGTTCTTCTGCTGGAAGCAACTAAATGGTGGGGATATTCCAGTATTCACCACAGCCTGTCTATAACTGTAGTGGGTCGGCTATGAGTAGAAGAATTGATTCAATAAACTGGCTAAATCCTTCTTGAAGAAATCAGAAAGTATAAAATCTGAAATTGAATCCAAATTTTCCAGAATGAAGTGCAACACATTTCCATGAGATCAATTCATTTTTCACTCTGAATTAATGGTTGCAGATTTGGATTTTCATTCAGAAGCTAGGCTCTAATCTGTATCTCATTTTGATTAGACTCCAGATGTTTGATGGATGGAATTATGTAGTGATGGGAGCAAGGCAGTTTATATATATGTGATATGCAAATTATTGTCAGCCTACATACAATTTATTAATAACATAAAATTAGCATAATAGAATGTAGAGATTAATTTGCTTACTGGTTCTGAAACAGTAGCATAAGTGCAGGATGATATAAATTGGAAGATTCCTATATTTCATTTTATTTTTGCAAATTTCTAATTAATATCATTATAAAACTGAAATATAATTGATTTACCTATTTTATATATATTTTTTTTTCATATAAAATATTAGAAATCTACTTTTAATATGAAATTAATGCTACAATTTCCTTATCCAGACAATCTCAAAAAAAGTAGTATAATTAAAGTTGTTATTATAAAGTGAATATACATTTCTAAAGAACTAATATACACAATGAGCAGTTCGTGAAATATTAGTCTTTTAAGATATTAGAAAGTGAATAACAATTTAGAATCTACATTCTGTATAACAATAGAATTATATATTGAATGTTTTTGTTATGGTTCATATCTTCTACTGATTTCATGGTTGATTGATATTTATAGTAATTATGAATGAACTGAGAAATTTGCTTGTGTTGCAAAATCGCTAATTTCAAAACCACCAATAACAATAATAGTTTTTAAACGACTCTACAATTCCAGAGTCCGGCCTAAGCTCAGGTCTTTTACTATTGTAGATAATTACAAGAATTGTAGATTTTTACAAGAAATTCATTGTCACTTAACCAGTTCTACTTCAATATGGACACCTTGCTGTGTCATTGGATTTGCACATTTTTATATAAAGTGATTTACAGTTCCGAGCTGGACTCATTTACAGAAGCTCAGAACTGAACACTTACATAAGTCGTGCAACAATTTCAAATTTATTAGTTTACAGAGTAATCAATTAATGTCATTCTCTTTATAATTTAATTCTGTACTGAACAAAACATTGATAAAGAGATCATTCTTATATTCTCATATCAGATCAGTAGTAAATTTATTTAGATTAGATGTCAAGAACTGAGAGAGCTCATTCAGAAGACAAATTTCCATTCCGTAACACGTGATTGCTAATGGCTGAGATGGAGAATGTGGAAAGTGAGTTAACTCTTAAACTAAAATATAATATGATAAATAATAATGAAAATAACGATAAACAATAAAAGACCATAATAAAATAATAACAGGATAGGTCAGAGTTAACTTGTTCACACTGTGTATGAAGTTCATAAACATTTGGCTTGCTTTGTCTTATAAGGACCTTCTGCCAGTAAATGCAACAATCAACAACATTCAGCTTACTAGACTATATTTATGCAAGCAAGGATTCTATATTCTTATCAGATTAAGATATTTACTTTTCCTAATGTATATTAAAAATTTTGATTCAATGGTATTAAGTTAAAAATTCAAATATACATGATTCTCAATTAATTATGTTTAAATTTTGTTTACATACAAAAAATTTGAGTTAGTAAAAAGGAGTTGTTTTTATTAAAATTTGGTTAAATGGAAATTATACATTTAGGAAGTCAAGTATGCAAATAAATTATAATATATCATACTTCAACCTAACTAAAATATTACACTAGGATTAATTTGGCTAATTTAAATTATTTGTAATTTAATATTTTCTTATAGTCTGTATACTAAGCGTTTGCTCTTTGTTTTCTACCATTGAGAAATGAATACTCATCAAATAGTCATACCATCAGTGTCAATTGTAATAAGTTTCATTTATTTGTTTTGATGACATTCTTTTTGGAAAAAAATTCTTTTTGATTCAAAATATTTTATCATCATCTACATGTTTTGTAGGCACTGATGTTGATTTTTATTTAAAGTTCTTTGCCTAATAAAGTTTATATTTATAATCTATTGCTGCTATTCTGTGCCAAGTTTTAAAAAACATTTGATTATAATTTCAGTTTAAGCAGTTATTTTTCTGAATTTAATTGTTTTTGGGTTATGATGGAGATTAATTTCAGTGTAAGATGTGGATAATCAGTTCATCATCAAGGAAAAGAGATTATTTACTATGGTCATCACTATTTAAAAAATTAGAAAGTTAAATAAAGTTTTTTTGTTGTCAGTCATAAAAATTAGAGACATACTACTGAAGCTACTGGCGTAAATACAAAAATTGTGTATATTATAAAAGTTGACCATTTGGTACAACTGTAAGAAGAAACCAAGAATTTTAAATAATAATTTTAATAAATCAGTAGCTATAAGAAGTGATAAATTAACTGCTGCCTTAGCTATTAAAGCATACAAAGCAGACTTCTCTATTTATTTGGATAATACCAATGTAATAAGACCTATCCTGTCCAACATAGGTGGCAACAGGCTCATGTCGTATTCTGAGACTTTAGCCAAAGCTTTTCCCCTGCTCCACCTACGAGGGTACTATAGGGTACTTATGTCTGCGAGAATAATCTCAGCTTAATCATAGCCTGCAACTAGGGGTGCGGACTCGCCTGACCACCTCTCTGATCCACAAGCGAACAAAATACGAATACGGCGGACTCGCTCAGGTTTGCCAGGCCTAGGGGAATGAAGGCCGCATTCGCATCTCGTGCACTGTGTCGCCGAAGCGACCTTTAAAGGGCCGAGAATTGCCTCCGTCCACAAGGGAGCGGAGACACAAGAGGCGTGTATTCGCTACTGTTTGCCACTCATTACTGAGCGACCGGACAGTCCCCGAAGGGATCGAAATCTCGAACGGATTTCACAACAAGTTCTCCCACGAATGGGAAATCCTTAGGACACCAAAGCTCGGGCACAACTGCCGCGAAAATCGCGACAGCCCGCAGGAGGGTCGGAAGAGTAAAGTATACCCGAACCCTCCACAAGAGCAGAACCCTTACTAGTAATCGCAACGGATGGATCGGAAGGTATGTCGACCAGCCGACCCAACTTGAAAAGGGCGAGAATCTCCCCCGGTTCGATCACCGATGTAGCCCACTGTCCGCGCCAGACTGGCGGGCCACCATGGAGACGATATCGACCGACGCCGTGCAATGGCCGGGCTCCAGGCGCCTTGCCATGATCGAATATCGCTCGGATCAACTCCCCGAGGTTTTGTGATTCCCTAGGAAGCAAGCTTCCCCGGCCTCTGGTAGAACCCAATCAGCCCGAGCAAGGCCAACCCTCGGGTGGGCACCGTAACGGCTTCTATCCCTCCACCATTCATCCCGTCGGACCGGTACAACGCCTTGGGATTGGGACCCTTATAGAGGACTCGTACCTCACGCAGGGCATACGTCGGACCAATTCTTAATCCCGGATCCGCAGGGACTCGGACGGTCGAGTGGCGAACTACAGAGCATCCATCAGCGAGGGATGGGTGCAGCCATGCTCTACCAACCCTATAGGAATTTCTTCACTAGGGGCAGCAAACTGGGGGCCGGGGCGTGGGCCTTTCCCAATTCGACCAGTTGAATTGCTGCTGGATCTCTCTATAGAAAGTCAACCGAAATCCGGGCGAATTATCCGGCTAGGACTTCCCATGGCTTATCTACTCAGGTGAACCACTCCCTTTCGACTCACCGAGGACACACCAACGTCTGCACACGCCCGTTGGAAGTGTGGGGTCATCTTCGCCAGAGTTTCGCCTAACATTTGGCAACCTCTTTGTTTCTCCCTGTCACTATGGACGTATCGGGCCGGATCCACCAGATACAGGCATAGTGACAGCCGGTAAGCCCTCTAACCACGTCAAGGTGGGTGCCCTCAAGAGGGTAGGTGGCAACACTACAGAAGCCATCAAAATTGAAAACAGAAGAGAAAAAATAGATGCAATCAACGATAATGGCCCAGAAAACCTTCCCCTATTATGGCACTAGTGCGCAAAAAATAACATGTAAAAAACTTTTATTATATTTAAACCTTATGCAATACTGTGTTTTAAAATTATTCTAACATTATTTCAGCTAAAATAATATAGATCTAGTAATTATATATTTTAAAAAAGCACTCATGAATTTTTAAAAATGAAAACCAGTTCTAAAGAATTTAGAATTAATTGTGTTTTTTATTATTATGTTCTAAAATATTTGTTATATAAGAATTTGTGTACTGATGAGGTCCTCAAAGTTATTCCGAAAACATTTTAATTAGTAATAAAATTTTTTCCTGTTATGTGAGCTGTGTGAATATTAAAGAATATTGATAAAAACAGGAAATGTCAAAAAGCCATATTTTTTTTCCTACAATATAATATATAAAAAATCAGTGGTAATGATTGAATAAAATAAATTATTATTTTTATATTAAAATTAAATAAATATTTGAGAAAAAAATTAATTAGTTATCAAATTTAAACAAAAAGTTATTTTTAATACATTAGAAACAATTAAAGCAACCAATTTTTCGTTAATTATAATATATACAAACTTCAAGGGAATTATTAATCAAATAAATCCAAACAACTTGCCAAATTTAACCCTTGAGATACAGAACAGAATTTTAAACCGAAATAAATTTAGATAAACTATAGAATTGCCCACTAAACATAATTTATTGGTAGGAAGAACTAAATATTTCAGTCTTCATTGTGAATGGGTTTAAATTCTATGAATCACATGATATAATTTTTCTGGGGGAAACTCTTAGCATATAGATTATTGTTAAGTTGAAATATATGTTGTTTGATTTGAGCAGAATATATATATATATGGACCGTTTATTTTGAAAGTGGTATACGTCCATTTTTTTAAAACAACGAGATATTACATAAATAAAAAGTTTACACTAAATTAATGTAATATTTCACTTTTTTTAAAAAAATGGACTTATACTACTTTCAAAATAAAACGGTCCATATGTTCAAATTTACCATGGTAATTCATGGTTACTTAGTCAATTCAGGAGTGCTAGAATTGGTATACTCTGATAAATATTCTAAATAAATTGATATATAAACTTTCCAAAATGGAAATCTGCTGGTTATTTTGGTTATCTGTCAATTGAGGCATTAGGACAGATACCTGAAGTTCCTGGTTAGACTCTTGATGAGGCAAATTTTTATTTCAGAAATTTAATCAAAAATTAAAGTTCAATTAATAATTAATAGATGATGCAATCATGGCCTAAATTAAAATGCTAAGGATTATTTTTGCTAGTTTAGATTATTTAAATAATTATTAACTACAGTGAAACCCCGATTTTGAAACTTTTCAGGGACCGGCCCGAAAAGTCGAACGAGCCGGGAAAACGCACGAAACAGGAACTCTGATGACATCATAATAAAAAAGTTATATAATTAAAACGTAGGAAGAGGGAAAGTTTTACATTGCATGTATAGGAAAATGCTCGGACTTCCGAAAATAGACGTTTAAAGCGGGAAAGTCGTATGATACGGGAACGCACGAGCGGGGTTTCACTGTATTTAAAAAAATTTTAATTGAGTTTTTAATATTAAAAATGTAATAATAAAAACATTGTTTTAAATGAATTTTATATTTATATATGTTTAAAAATTCTTTGTAGGAAACATGGCAAGAGAGAATTGTCTTTATCAAGATATATATAATTATATAGTACATGGAAATTACCATCCTGATGCAACTGACGATGAAAAAAATGAATTATTGAAAGAAGCCATCCAATACACCGTAAGAAATTCTGATACTTATAAAAAAAAAATTTAATTTTTATTTTCAGAAAATTATATAAAAATTATATTAATTTAAGAGTTTAAAAAGTTCATTGTTTTATTATATTTATTTATTTTAAGATTTAATAAAATCTATACAGTAGAGCATCATTATGTTAGTACTATTGGAATTTAAATCATTCCAGATTGATTTCATGATTGTTTAGAATCTAAAAACATGACAAAAGTGATAATTGTTCTTCTCTTAATCTAATATTTTTTTGCTTATCAATTTCATTGGAAGCAAAACAAGAATCAGAAAATGTCAGAAGTATAAAATGCTTATTAACTAGGGTTGGACCGATAAACAGATTGGCTTATTACTGATTAATTGGCTAATTGATTATAATCAGAGGTTAAAAATTAATAATTGATGATGATATCAATATATTAATAGTTATCCTATTAATTTTATAAAAAAATATATTAACATGAAGTGATTGGGATCAGAAAATTTTTTTTGTGTAAAGAATTAAAGTTGTGTTAAGAGTTTCTCATGTTTATTCTAGGTACAAAACTTTATGGAACCGACTGTACATTGGTTTCCGAGACATTACCTAAACGGTAAATTCTGGCCTGGCGCCACCACCGGAGAATCGTTAAATGTGAACGCGTCGGGTAGCGCGGTGGATAGCCGTATGGATGACGCTATTTTAATTAATATATGAAATGGGCGAAAACGTATCTTTAAAAGATCTCCGAATTATGGCGGATTTATTTTAGGCTTTTTTAGCGCCAAATTTTTCGTAGAATTTTATGGCTTCTGGGTCATTCCATATAAAATCAGCCAAATTCAAACAATGTGGTCGCTGCATGATTTTTGATTTTGATGAATTTTGGCATGTTGTTTATGTATGTTCCCAAAGGCTCAAAAGTATTATTATTTACTTTAAAAAAAATTTAATTTCTGAGATATGAGAAAGAATATGTATGGAGGCAGACTAAAATTTGTATATTTTCTACTTTTTATAATCGCCTGTAGTTTTTTATGTGATTAGCACCGAGAGGTGGAATAGGTATCACTTAAAAGCATATAAAATGAGGTTTTCAACCTGTATATTTTGTTTAAAAAATTCTAGGATTAACTAGTGTTTTGGCACTCCAAACTCTGCAGAGGAAGATTGAATTTTTTCATAACTTAAGAGTATTTAACACTAACACAAACAACGATAACAAAGTTTTATTTTATATAATATGTTGTTTTTAAATATATATATATTGTTTTGTTTTTTATTTTTAAGAAATTTTATATAGGCACCTTAAGAATATGCTCCTCCTTTCTGATAGAAAGGTATATATTTCTTCAGCTTTTTTAATCAAAGATTATTTCTGTTATATTGAAATGCAATACATGATTTTTATTGCATACATGATGTCTATTAATATATTTTCGAGAAAGAGACTTGCTCCTAGAAATGCAATAGGATGATTAGTTTAAAGTATTCAATTACATAGGATTGACTTTAATATCTGCTTAATAGTATTATTATAATAATTTTATTCAGTTCAGTTGTTTTCACAATGAGTAAAATTTTTTCTAAAAGTTGTATTAGATACATAATATAATTTATAAAATTTGTTTGTTTCATAATTTTACCTTCATAAAATATGCATTTAAAAAACCTCTAAAAAGTTGTCTTCCTTCCAATATGTTAAATTGCAGTTTCCTATCAGCCAATTAATTGTCTAAATAATGCTTACAATCATCAGTATCCATTCATAGATTTTCTAAATAATGCTGATAGTGTCCATTCATAGGTTTTATAATAATATTGGTGTTTTAGAGCTATGAACATAAATTATTCATAACTTGAAAACTATTCTTATATTGAATCCAAAAAGTATTGAAATAACTATATATAATATATTATGTAATAAATGCTATAATTTAAATCAGGTAGAAGTTTCTTATTTCAGAGATTTGAATAAAAAGTCCTCATTAATTAAACAAGGTTTCTTGATGTATCTTGAAGTACTGTTGTAATTTGTTAAATAACTGTGTAGTTTTACATTATATTTGTTGCTGCAATTTTTTGCTATTATAATGTTTACAATTTTTTAAGAACTTTTGAAATTTTCTAAAATTTGAAAATGAAATGGCATGCTTGTATGTATGAATGTTTCATATGTACAAAAATTTATTTTTAGAATGTTTATAACTCACGGAATATTAGGGTTGTTCAATGAAGACTTATATTAATATTAATTAAATTAACATTTAGATTGGCATGCATTCTTAAGAAGGTTCAGTACTTCTGATGTATAGCATATAATTCTGGTTGTAATGTTTTCATAATGATTTATCTAGGCAAATTTGATATATTTACTATTGCTAGTAACCCAAGTCTTACAAAAACTGGGAAGCTCCTTACAAATAAATGACGCATTGTTATAAGATTAAATACAATATGCATACATACATATATATATATATTCATATTCATTTTTTTAATGGATTCTCTACATATAAATATATTTTTTGGGCATAAAGAAAGAAACAGAAAAAACCAGTTCTTCAGCTATGTAAAGTTTTGGAATTGTTATACCAGATGACCATTAAACTTTAGTGAAAAACTTTTTCACTAACATGTAATGTAGTACCAACTGTAGGGGTTCTGGCACTCTGATGCAGCTTTCTAATCAATGCTTTTATAATATTGGGAAAATAATAATTCTGGCACTCTCCTTCTGAAAGTGCCCTGATGCAATGCATTAATCTGCTTACCAGGTTAAGTTGGCTCTAATGTAATGTATTAGCAAATAACTGAATATAAGTCTTCATTGCATCTCTTACAGCTCTCCCAGGTGTATTGATGGATTGCCTTGTGCCTAAAGAAGATATGTAAGACAAATAACCCTCTTTCAGCACAAGTCTCCAAGAGAATCTCCTCATTGTCATTCATTCTAGGATCACTATATTTTCCAACAAATCCTTCCACTTCATCTCTCTCTATGCCAACTCTGCTATTCAAATCTCCTGCCGTGAAAAAATGAAAAATCTAACTTTAACAGAAAATTACCGTATTACTTCGAATTTAAGCCGCAGTAGGATTTTAAAATTGGAAAAAAAAAATTTTTACAATAGGTACTGAAAAATAAGAAACCTTTTTATTTACTTAAATAGGTACTAATATACATAATAAGCTACCTAATTTATTGAGATTGATTAGAACATGTTTGATCTCTTCTGCCAAACATGTTCTAATCAATCTGTTATCAATTCTGTTGTCATCCATGCATTCTTTTGTAATTAAATTATAACACCCTTAGGAAAATTTTCCTTGGGTGCAGTTTTTTTTTTTTAAATAATAAAAAGTGGTTATTTGTTTCTATCAGCGGTTATAAACAGCATTATAGTAATTCGTGATTTTTCTTATTATGAAAATTTGGCCAGATATGACACGATTCTACACAGTTACTATGAAACCGCAAATAGATTAAACCAGAAAACTACAAACAGAGGACCACCGAATAAACTGTTATCAACGCACGTAATACTATGCTCATACATAGTGTAAAGCAAAAACACGATCGTTTGGGAGTGGGGAGATCGAGAGAAATAAGATGTTAAAATATTCCCTTTGAATTTAAGCCACACCTAGATTTTACGGTCTTAAAAATTTAATAAAAAGTGCGGCTTAAATTCGAAGTAATACGGTATGTGGTAATTTAACATGGGATCCATAAACATATCTATGAAAAAGTTTTCTTTTTCTTTTCTTCTTCATATTTTAGTTTCTTTGTTGAATAAAATTTAGATTCAAAGCAAAAAAATTGATTAACACAAGATTAAACAATGACAATAATCCATAAGTATCAGAGATACACAAGAAGAACATTATAGCAAGACAAACTAATAAACAAAGAATTCTGTGCACATTGTTAGGAATTCTTTCTTCTTTTTCCTCCTCTTATTTTTTTAATTTCTTCAATCATATCAAATTTGAAGATAAGATACAAATCAAATTCATCTTCATTTATGAAAACAAACACTATTTTTTCATTGGATTGGTAAAGAAAATTATCCTGTTTTATGGATTTATATTTCTCAGTACTGGATGATTTCTTGTCATTGAATTCATTGGTCTGTTTATCTGTTAAACATTGTTTGAGTTTGTTTGATAGATATAAAATTTCTTTCCCTCTCCTAATTAAAAAATTCATTCAAAAATAATAAAGTTTTCCTGATCAGTTTTGTTAGCTTTTACAATTTAAAGTGAAATTGTTATCTCATTTAATTATTATGAATATTTAATTAGAATAAGCTTAGAAGAGAAACTGAAGTTATTAACTTGCTTAAGCTTTACAAATATTCTTTTAAAAGAAGTTCCCAACAAGCTCAAACATTCTATAAATGGGCTCATCATATCACAAGACTTGTTTAGATTATCTGTTAGATTGCTATTTTTATAATTACAATCATTTTAAATCCAAAATAATAATACAGAAAAGAACAAAATTCTAAAGGAAATGCACAATACATTTAAAGAAATGATAAAATAATACATTACAATGTAGCCATATCTTGCCTTATGTCATTAACTCAATCCAAAACTCACAATTTAAATGGAATAAACTCTGAAAATGACATAGACCCTCTATAAATTATTCTGTAATGTCACTAATAACATTTTTAAGTTTTTAAATAAGTTTTTAAATTATTTTACATATTTTAACATTCATTTTTATGTAATTTTGCACTTTTTATTGATTTTTAGGTGATTTCTTAAATTTTTGAGTTTTTAATATGTTCACTAAGGAGTCTAATGTGTGCGAGTCAGTGGGTCTTGAATAGGCCCAGAGGCGCAATGAAAGTGATGTAACAAAATTGCATAAATTGGCATTAAGGCTGAGTCTCACAAGCTTAAAATATGACATAAATATTCTAGCATAAATGCATTATGCACAAAATATTAGATGTATCGATGTTCAAATCAAAAGTGTATGATGTGACATAAATAAATGACATTGTTTAGTTATTGGCCAATTATTATGACATCATTTAAAGGTAGCTGATTCAGTATGGATACAAAACTCAAGAATTGTTTTATTTGTTGATGGCTTCATTTATAAATTTATTGAATGTCATGGTTTTGCAGTTGAAAAATTCAAAATCTAAAAAAAACTGTTTGAATGCATGATAGTATTTTAGAGAACAATAAAGTTTCATCAATAAGCTCATACCCCAATTGGACAAATGAGCAATGTATTCTTGTATGCATTAAAGAATATTGAACAAAAATCAACTTCAGTGTAAAGACAAGCATCAAGCCATACAGTGGAAGTGATATTATCAACATCAATATACTGATGTATTTGCATTATATTTTACACTGTGAGATCTAGCATTTAGTAGACTTTTATTTTTTCCTATCAGTATTAACAAAAAACAGACATAAAGTCAAAAATGATATAAATCGAAACGATTTAAACTGAAGTATGATTGTATAAAGAAGTTATTTAATTAACAGAAGATAGATCTTCTGAATAGCAGTTTATCTGTATTTTGGTTGTTAAAGTTGATCCTTAGTAATTATTGTGAATTTTTCAGCAAAATCAGGTTTTATTATTATACATTTATTTATATAAGATGCCTACAAGTAGTATGATGTCAAATAGTCTGATATTTGATATATACAAAAAAGCTTCTCTGAATCTCACAATAATTATGCAAAGCAACTATAGAAACTTTTAATGATAACTGTCTTTCTCATATTTTATTGTTTATTAACACTTTTTTCACATTTGCTTGTTGATATAGTAGAGGTTACCATTGCCTTTTATAATGGTTTTAATAATAATGGATTTTGGAAACATATATTAAATTCAAGTAATCTAAAATACTTGAATTTAACAGAATGTTTCCAAAATCCACAAATTAGGTTTTGTCCAAAGTGAATTGACTACTATATATTGTCATTATTGCTTGACTGCAAATTGATGATTTTAATCCAAACTGCAAATTTATATTAATTAATCTGTTCTTTTCTTTTGGGGGAAGGAGAGAATCACTGTCCTGTATAGTGACTACCTGTGAAAAGTGACCAGTCAGGTCAGTCCCAAAGGATGGTCATTTTAACAGATTTCACTTTTCTATATATATAGAAACTACTTACAGGCAGGAGATAAATAATAATCATTATATGATAGTGCATATGTACAATTCACATCATGTTATAATTATAATTATTATATCTAACTTCACTATTGATAGTCAGTTGTCTGCACTAACATTGATTACTATTATACTAATATCATCTTGCTTAAAAAATGCCTATATTTATATTTAAAATTGGGAAATTTTATTATTTTAGTATTTTTTTTATTACAGCTTAATTTATTTATATTTTTGAAATTTGCATCTTGAGATTGTGTAAATCAAAAAATGTGTGTATTTTCCAGAAATTAGTTATAATCTTTCAGCATTTTTGCTCTCATATGCAGTACTGTGATGAAAAGAAATTGTTAATAAATTTCCATATTATTAATCAGGTCTTTAAAAAATAGGAATTTTTCTTTAATTTTGCCCTTCTAAATTCATTTTTATATTCATATAAATTTTACTTTTGAATATTTGAAATGATTCTAAATATCTATGTTTTGCTTATCAATCATTGATAAATCAGTGCCCAGGCATCTGGAATCATTTCAGATTCAACAAAGAAATATTTAAATTATTATATTTTACTGTAATTATTCTAAAATTAATTTAGAATAAAGTTTGAGTTTTAATTCTTTAAATTAAAAAAATGGTAATCAGAGCTATTGATAAGACACTGTTTCAAATTTCTTTTGCTTTTCTCATTTGCTTTCAATGCTATCTAAAAAAAATTTTTTTTTAGTTAAGTGTGCCATAAACTAGAATCTCACATAATGAAACTATTTTTATAGAAATATCAAATCTGAATTTGGAAGAATTATGAATGTGAAGTCAATTAAAAATTTTTTATTAAATGTTTTATATTTTTAGTTTCAGTTGCACTATATTTGATGCTGCATATTATATATTAATAGTATACAATATATTATTTAATAATAGTATATTTTATTCCAAAAATATAGGTAGTTCCTGACTTTACAAGTTAATTTATTCCTAAAGAGTACTCATAAAATAAGCACTTTTAAAGCAGATATTCATTTCTGATAGATGTAATATTAAAAACAAGGATTCCATTCTGAATAAAATTTGACCATAATAATGTTCTATATTTATGAATGTTTAGTATTTATTTATTGCAATTAATATTCATCTTTTCAATTTTATTAATGCTATTTGAAAAAAAAAACTAGTAAACCTGGAAACTTAGTTTTTTGGTTTACAAGTTTCTTCTTTCTATCTGTATTTGTTTAAAAAATTCAATGATAGACAGATTGATTATACAATAATAAATATTGAATTTTTATAAAAATATAATGTATAGACAGACCTGATTTTTGTTACTTCTTATTTATGTAGTGATTCCCTGACTTGGAAAAAAATAATCTACTGATCATTGCAGATATAAGAGAAAATATATTGCTTTGCAATGTATTTTCATGCTTTTTTTCCATAATTTTATCATTTATCATATATGCAGTGTTTTATAGTCTTATTAGATTAATTTTAGTTAATGTACTGAACCTGGATCCCTCCTGAAAAACCAGTATAGGACTCAAAAATGAATTTGAAGATGGTAAGAGACTGCTTTACTATGCAGCATCTGACTTATTTAAGTGTTTAATTTTTAATATAACTGTTTTTATTGTTACATCTTTGTAATACCCTATTATTGTATAGGACAGCGCTTCTCAAACTTTTCCACTTGGCAACCCCTTTTACCCCAAGAAAATATTTTTGCGATCCTGGATATAGAAGTATATAAACTAAGAATACGAATTAAAACATTTGCTAAATTTCTGCGACCCCAAAATTTTGTTACGCAACCCCATATGGGGTCGCAACCCACACTTTGAGAAGCACTGGTATAGGGTATGCTCTGACATTTTTTTTTTTTTTTAACTAGGTAGGATTTCATAGAAAAATCCACACATAAGTCAGGGAGTTTCTATAATGTATTTAAAGTTTTAGTAGACAGTGCCGTAACAAGGCTATGGCGAAGGTGGCCACGGCCATAGGCGCCTAATTTAAGGGAGTACTACCATCATCCACCTCACAAAGGCACGTTTTATATCTTGAGCCATAGGTGCTTAGAGCAGTAGCTACAACACTGTTAGTAGATGATATATGGACCTCATCAATTCTATAGAATTCAAATTAATATAAGTACTTAATATTTCTTGTAGATTTTTTCAAAGGAAAATAATAATAATAAATTTTAAATTGTTATTTTTTAATAAGAAACAAGAAAATTATTTTTTATTGAAAATCATTAAATTATTACATGGTTTGGTTAAATCAAATTATGTTCATGTATAAAAGAAACACATAAAAGTCAAAGAATTATAGCAAATGTGTAACATCTCTGTTAAATAAATAAATGTTATCTAGTATTATGGATATGAAAGATGACTTTAATCTAAAACTATGTAATAAATGAAATTTTTTTAATTAATGATGATGAAATATTATTACAGACTAAATAATCTGTAATGTTTTGCATTTGTATTAATTCATTTGTTTTTATTTTCTTAGTTCCATTATATACAAATAAAATTTCATCAATACAAGTAAAATGTGAGAAAACCAATGAATTTCCAGTTCCTGAAAGTACTAGAATATTAGAACATCAAATTGCTGGTCATTTTCATGGACAAGGAAAAACAAAACTTGGTTAGTAATTTAATTTATAATAGGGATGTTTAATTCAATCTTCAAAAATTGATTTAAGAAAATATCATTTTGAATTGTGTAAGAAATTTTAAAATATAAAAGTATAATTGTAAAGAAATATATTAATATTAACTGTACTGTAATACAGGCAATCCCAACTTATGTAGATTCGTACTTATATAAGATTAATTTTAGTTAATGAGCCAGAACTGAACTTGACCCTTCCCCTCTTTGTGGAGTTCTGAATCGAATCTGCTTTACCATGCAACTTATATGCTTAACATTAAAAATAGATATATTAAAGAATAAGTCTTTGAGACCTATTAGAACTGTATAGCATATGTTCGATAAATTCAATTTATATAAGGTTTTGTGAAACTGACCATTTACGTAAGTTGGGGACTGCCTGTATATACATGAAAATGCCTTATATAAAACATCTAAGATAACATTTAAATGTGTTTTAACACTTTGATGCCAGAAATTAAAGAAAAATTCCATTAGAAGACCCGGAAATATAATTTGAAAATAGCATTTTTATTTTTTTTTTTAATTATATGAGAAATTAAAAAAAAAATTGTAAATTTGTCCAAAATTGACAAATTAAGGTATATAAAAAAATGTACATTTTTTTCAAAAATATTTAAAATTTATATATATTATCATCATTTATTTCAGGAATACTCAAACATAAAGATGGAAGTATCTTAAAGCCTATAATAAATAATGATCCAAGAGGAATAAGAGAATTAGAGTTTTATGAAAAAGTCTTCCATAATTGCAACAATTTAGAAACTTCAGTCCTTCAAACTTTCCTTCCGCAATATAAAGGAACTTGGGAAACTATTATAGATGGAAATGGTATATATTATAAAAATATTATTTTAGAACTATTTTTAAAACAATTTTATAATTTTATAAACTAAATATAAATTATCATCAAACTAATTCCTATAGTTATGGCCAGTTCCACCATTGCAATGTTATTTTAACAACGGTGTCACTGAGTGGTGTTAAGAAAATTCTGTTCCACCAATACCAATCATTGTGAAGCCTAACAGTGATGTCAATATGTAACAGTTTCTCGATCACTGTTAAGACCAATGTCAGAGTATTCAAACACAGCAAAACCTACTTTAGTCCGATTTATCTGTTGAGTTATGATAATAAAAATAAAAAAAACTACAAAAATCCAAACAAATTTGAATATCTGAATTTAATAATAGTGAATTTTATTTGCTTTTCAAATTATCAAATTATAATTATACATGTGAAGTGATTAATCGTTTTGAAATAAATTGTTAATACTATATTATGAATATTATCTTCATACTGGGCTTAAAAATAGTATAGATCATAGATTATATGAATTAATTTTTCAAAGGAACTGTGAATTTTCCAAGATATACGGTTAATTTCTAGATAAATCTTTACTAATGAATCGTACACTTTCATTTTATCTTGTGATGTACATCTCCTTAATTTCAAGTTAATTATATCTCAATTCATTTAAAGTGTTCCAAAAATTTAGACGCTATGGGTCGATTGTTTAAACGCGTTCTAGACATCGGCCGAGGTCGGAACCACGATTTTTATAAAATTTGTTTTGCATAAACGAAGGTCTTAACAGACGCGGCTCAGACGAGGACTAAAAAACCCGTTACTGAAATATATTTCTAAACCGGCTTCTAGCTAGCTTTAGAATCTACGACGCGTCTTCTTGCGCATGCGTTAAATTTTCATTGTTTGTAAAATCCTCCATTTTAATTTTAATTATTATTGAGGGAAATATAATATAAAGAATATATTAAATGTTTTAAGTGTAACTTAAAATGAATTTCCGCCATATTACTGACATCATCGATAGATCTCGCGATACTGATTGGCTGAAAATTTTCAAACGACGGGTGTGCATAGGAACTGTAGTAACAGCTTTGTTTAGTCACCATTTTGTCAGCGTAGCCAAGTTCTTTGCAATGCTTATAAAATCGCGATTTATCTGAACGCCGTCTAGAAGCGGTTTTTTGCTATAAATTGTGAACGATAGAAACTCCGTTTAAACAATCGGCCCTATAGAGCCAAACGAAGAGAGTAGAGTTCTCTCATTTTAAAGCTGATAGTTCAAAATGAGAGGACTGCTTTCTGTTATCTTCCTTCATAAATTCTCTGCTTATAAGCAGCGAATGTAATAATTATTATACCGGGTATCCCATATCACCCGAGTTCGTTTCCCAGTAGCTAGGTTATATTAAGCCACCATATCCTCATGAGATATTCGGTATCTGGCTGCGCCACTTATATCGCCCATCACAGGCTGGCCAACATCCATGATGGGGTCAATCGGATGGTTGAAGGATGGGGTTCAACGAGCCGGGCCCGGACCCCTCCTGAAAATCTGGAGGTGAGGAACCGTTTCCCAGTAGCAATCTTATGAAAAGTAGCAGCGGATTCGCATAGTAACGCGAAGCACCGATGCGTTACCACGCGGCCATCCGAACACTCCAAATGAGTGTACGGATGATCTGGGACAACCGGTATATTATTGTTGAATATTTTTCTTAGAGAAACAGTTTTCATGTAAAAAATAAATAATATTTATATGTTAAAAAGTATAGTAAAGTATTAAGAAATTTGGATTTTTTTATAATATATAGTACATTTCGCTGATAGATTTCCTTCTTATAACTCTCTCACACATAGCATTTTCAATGATTTTGATCGAACACAGTTATAACATTTTGATTAAATGAAAATACATTAAATAGAACTTACATATATAATAATAGGGATAATTTGATTCTAAATTCATTCAATAATTCGAATAATTTTTCCATCTATAGTATTTGAAAAAGTTATATATTAAGTAATACTAGAAATGACCCGCTCATAAATGAGCGGAAATATTGTGATTTAATCTTATATTACTGCATATGAGGACATATTGGCTTGTATAGTATAATAAATTTGTGAGATATTTTGTTGTTGTAGATTAGTTTAAATATGTAGGAATTTTGTTATATCTACACTATTTCTATTTATTAAGAAACACAAACACCAAAATGTTTATTGAAACTTATAAAGTGTTTAATCCAAAATTTCTTGGTAAACAGATTACTTGTATATACAGCTGAATTATTAAGTTTTCCTTGATTTGACGTTTTTATAATTTGTATTTTGTCTGATACTGTTGTTCCTCGGAAATTCTTTTGTTATATAAACATTTCATATTTTCATGTTCAGATTCTCTTGTATATATTTCGAATGCAATTTGATATTACCGCCATACGAATGAAAATAATACTAATCGAAAGACGACGGAAAGGAAAAACTTTCCAAAAGAACTGCGTTTCTATTTAGTGCAGGCTTCGAGAAAATGAACGATGAAATTATAATATTTTTCACACAGAATACGTAAACCGGTGCGCGTCGTCATTTTGAAAATCTTTTTGAATGTCAATATAGCTTTGGAATGAATCTTTAAAACTAATTTTAACCATCAGTTGGTGGGGGCTAATTTATTTCGAATGCAATTTGATATTACCGCCATACGAATGAAAATAATACTAATCGAAAGACGACGGAAAGGAAAAACTTTCCAAAAGAACTGCGTTTCTATTTAGTGCAGGCTTCGAGAAAATGAACGATGAAATTATAATATTTTTCACACAGAATACGTAAACCGGTGCGCGTCGTCATTTTGAAAATCTTTTTGAATGTCAATATAGCTTTGGAATGAATCTTTAAAACTACGGAATTATCAATTCGTGTTTTAACCATCAGTTGGTGGGGGCTAATCATCAATTCTTTAATGTTCCAAAAGTTAATTTTTCCAAAAGGTGAAATTAAAGTATTGAAATTGAAGATTTGCTTTCCCACCGACTGATAATTAAAAATGGCAATTCCGTTGTGTTAAAGTTCCAAAAAGACTATATATTAAGAAATTAAAGATTCACCGCCCATTGACCGATGATTAAAATACGATTCGAGAATTCCGTTCTATTAAAGATTCATTCCAAAACTATATAGATTTTCAAGGTAGTTTTCAAAATGGCGGCGCGCACCGGTTTAGATACTGCGTATGGAGAAATACTGTTTCTCGACATCTACACCAGATAGAACTTCAATGCTTTTGAAAGTTTTCTCTACTCGTCGTCATCTTTCGACTGGTACTATTTTCGTTTATATGGCGCTAATGTAAAACCATATCCATTTTCGTTGATTTCTCTCAGCTGCAAACATTAATGTCTTTTTACGTGGCATTTCTAAAATCTGAAAAATGGAAATATATGTAATGTCGGATATGATGAATTATAGTGTATATTTGGATAAATACTGAACTTACGTTAGAATATTACTTGAAAAACACCTCCGAACTCGTATAGGGAATAATAAAATGGCGTCCGATATTACCAGAAGGTTATTAAAGTACTGGATAGGGAAAGTAGCGACAACTTTTCCGGTGCATTTGCCGACAACCTAGCGCTCCCATAGACTGCTCTGTATCAAGTGACCTCCTTTCCGCCATTTTAGTGGAATATATAGGAAAATTATGCATATTTTTACCAAATCTAGAATAATTGTATAATTTTAATGCAAATTTAAGTCAGTTTAAACAAAAAAACAGTAGAAACAGACATTATCTTATAAGACAATATTCTTTATTGGAGGTTCTATAATCTTTTGTTCTTCATTGTTGTTCTTGCAATCTGTTTGACTACAGGAATTTTAGCTGAGCTTGTGATAAAATCTCTGGAGAGAAAGACAATCCAATCCTTAAGTGCTAGACCCAAAGTATATCTAAGATACACAATTTGTTCATTTCATAGGAAAATGATTGGAACTTTGAAAAATATATTTGAAATATATTTGAACTTTAGAATATGAAAAATCAGAATTATAAATTTTAACATGACATTTATATAACCTTCATATTTGACACTAATCCATTGCCAAACTAGTGTCGAATTGCAAACTGTCAAATTGTGGGACACTCTTTCCCATATAAAACTATGGAAAATAGATTAATTCATTATTGGACTCTCCCATCTCACTTCCCTAATAGAAGATGAGAGAGATAACACTATATTATTTACTCTACTATATGTATTTTATTATTGTATAACATACTAAATTACAAAATACATTATTTTATAGTTATACAATATATAGAATTTATTAGCCCTTGGATGCTGGAATGAAATCTTCTTTATCCTGTTCTACCTCTGAATGTGTGGAAACAGTCTCAATTTGCTTTACATTTCTCAGTTTGATCTGAGGTACATTCTGGAGTTTTCTTACACAATTCCACGAAAATTAACTTAGCCTTCTCATAAATCATTGCCAACTTATTGAATCTCCCTTCATCTATCTTTCTCTAATCCAGGTGAAAAGCAGCTTTTTCATCTCTTCATTGATTAAAGATCTATTCTTTTCAGAAATTTTCATTGCTTCAGCACACACCCTAGCAGCCATAATCTCTCTCTGGTGCCAAAAGCATTGCCACAATTGTCCTAAGAATGCCTTGAGCTACATATGTAATTGTTCTACCTTTTTGTACTGTATCTATAATTTCTTTCTCTTCTATGTTTAACCAAGTGTTCTTCTTTCCTAAATTATTTCTCTGTTCACTTCTCTGATTCTCTTTCCCTTTCTGAATCCATCCTTAAATTTCCCTTGAAAAAATAATAACTACAGATGCACAAAATTTTTATTTTTTGCAAAATGCAGAATTGAAAATTATACAAACAACACAGGCAAACATCAAAGCAGCCCAACAAGAACTGACAAATAACAAATGACATCACACAATTCCATGAAACAGCCTGCAAAATTCAACTGTCGAGTTGCAAGGCACTACTATATTAATATACTGTTGATAACACCTCTAAAGAAAACTATAAAAAATTTGGCAAATTATGAAATGAAAAAATTTTTATGCACTTGATTGATTTTTGTTTGTATATTTTTGATTTTATAAATCAATCTGACTTAATTAAATACTGAAATATATAATTAGATAATGTTTTTAATACGAATAAATATTTTAAAATATTCTTGATCCAGATTTTAGAAATACAGGTAATCCTCATCTTACAACCACTCATAATTATGACAGTGATTTAATCAGAAAATTCTGTGATTGATCAATACAATTCCATTGGTTTTAGTTCCTGACCTAGTGGTCTGATATGCAGAAAGCATCCTTTTTGTGTCTAGTTCTTATGTATTATCAGACCTGGTTTTATGTTCATTATATTTATTAAGATAAGATAATGTTTATTGTCCTAATAAACATTAGTAGTGAGAAATCAATAACTTTTGGCCACTTATGATTGTAAATCACTCCAACTTATGATGACCAAACTTAGATAGGACTAAACTTCATCACAAGTTAAGGACTATCTGTATAGTTATTATTTGTATATATCATTTAATTTTTAATATAATCTCTCCAAAATGTTGTACTATAGTAAACATGATCATTAGATTTAATTTTCATTGATTTTTATGGACTTAGAGAGAACAAAACAAATTAGTTCTTGAATATTGTTATGAACTTAAATTGCGAATAATTGATATTCTTTGATTTTGAGAATTTTGGTGTTAATCCTTTTATACTTTTCAATTTTTTTTACTAACAACATACTATTTACTAACACTTTTTTTTTTTTGTCTTATTTTTGATACCTTGGGAATATATTTTTTAAATCTAAAATAAAAATATATTATTCTGAATATTGTTTCTAAAAAGTAGGGGTTATACATTGTCAGAACCAGTCTGAACTGCCCACATGGAGACTTTTCCTCTCAATAAATAAACAGAAGATAGATTGAACAGGAAAAAAAAAAAAATGGATTGGTCAGTTTTCAATAATAGATAATTAACTTGCAATATAGAAAACAGCATAAGAGGAGAAAGAGGACAGAGTCAAATCAGTTAATTTTTGAGATCAATAAAAGGTGTCATGCAAAAGTGAACAAAATAGTAAATAGTATTGAATAAAAGAAAGAAGAAACATTTCCAGTTTTAAAAAAGAAAGAAAGGAATTAAGAAAAGAGCAAAGAATCCCAAATATATCAGAAAAGAATAAAAAGAACATTTGTTTATACTAAAGGTATTTGTCCTCCCAAAAAAATTTTGTGTGTCAAGAAAATTATTATAAAGACCTCTTTCTCGCTGCAGATGATCATCATCAGTTTTAATAAATTTATTTTATGGTTTAACAAACTGTAGTCTCAAGTCATTTTTTGCATTGGCAGACCAACATTTTCTCATCCTTATCCACAGAGAAACATCATATACTACGGTCAGGTCAGACCTGTAGTCCTGAGGTTCACACAGTAGACACCTGGGGCTGTATTCTGTTCAGAAACGAGAGAAACATCCTACGTCACGAGCTATACTCTGATAGGCTTACGCTATGTTGACGAGACCAGAGACGATTTCGTCTCCGTAAACGCGATTCTCGACGACTTTTTCTCTCAGCGACTGTTACGTAGCTTAGAGACGACCGGATAGCTGTCTCTGGCATCGATTTCGAACTGTTTGCCCAAAACAAAATGGATGCCGTTTTCGCCGTTATGCTTTATGATGTGTTAAGTTCACATGCATTAGCTCGGGAAAGAGTTTTTCGGGACAAATTTTTTAAAAATTGTAAGGGTTAATTGCAAATACACCTTTATTTTTCTATTTATTATATTTATTTCAGTTTTTGATTGAATTTAAAATAAACTTGCTCATTGTTTTCTCACATGCATAGAATTTGCATATAATTTAGTAAAAATGCCATTCAATTAATACACATGAAACAATATTTTATACAGAAATTTATTATCCATATTATTTTATACAGTAATTTATACAATATACATTTTGAACATAATTGCTGTACTATCAATAGCCACATCACTGAAATAAAATAAAAATTATCAGTTTACAATTGTAAAGTAATCTTAGTAATTTTAGAGTATAATCACACTTAATAATTTTAACTGTTATGAATCTGTCACTTCTTCAAATATAAAAATATTACCTTTTGCATAGATTGTAGA
>AYEL01089464.1:0-12214 GCA_000484575.1 Olivierus martensii | reverse complement strand
TCTCTGAAGCCGCATATCTAACAGCAACATCATAAACTGTCGATCTTGGATAGTTAAAGAACTGAATTATTTTGGAAGGTGAACATCCAGCGTGAAGGCCTTCTATTATCGCTGCTCTCCAATTATATTCTGCACTCAATCTTAACTGATCAGCTATTTTGTACTTATCCTCAAACGCATCGTCTGTCTGGCTTACTAAAACATCAGAAGCATCGTAGCACTGACATAAAATATGGCGGGAAATTCAATTTGAAATTTGTCCGGATTTAGCTGGCGCACCCTGTACTAGTAAATTTGATATAAAAATATATTTGATATCTGTGAAGGGAATAAGCAAGAAAATCATAAAAATAATCTAATCAGAAATAAAACATCTGAATAATGAAATTTTCTTATCAAAATAATTTGAAAATTGTATGCTAGAAAAATTTATTAAGATATGAATTACAGATTGTAAATTATTATATAGAACAATATATAGCAATTGATTTAAATAAATTTTAGCAAATTTATTGATTGATGATGAAATTGTTTCTTTATAAATGCAAAAATTATTTTTGCAAATCAGAAAACTAATATAGATTAGTACATTTTATTAATGTGTACATTGAGGGTTTTTAAATTGAAGGATAATTGTGCATGTGTATTTGTTCTGTCTTTTTTACTGACTAAAAGATATAATTATTATTATTATATAAATAAACTAAGATATAAATATAAAAATATAAATTGAAAATAAGTAGCAGAAAATAAAGCTAAACAAAAATATAATTCTAATTTTAAAAGGGGCTATAATGTAATTAACACGTGATCAATAAATATATCTATAAGAGAACTTGCTTTATCTTTTCATTTTCTTTAGTTTCTTTGCCATATAATATTTGCTTTGGTTTCTTTGGGATGAAGGCAAAAACATTGACAAACACAAAACAATGATATTAATCCAACAGAAGAGTGCTGAAGAAAGGGAAGAGAAACGTTAGGCCCCGCGCCACATGAAATTATCAGTTAGTCAACTATTTAATTGCAGAAGTGAGAACAAAGGACTCCTATTGTTTAATCCGCAACAAAAGAGTTGCTAATGGGCGCAGTCTCAGAGGAGTCATTTGTTCTCACTCCTGCAATTGAATGTTGACCAACTAATAATTGCGTATAGGCGCGGGGCCTTACAAGAGAGGAGTTGTAAGTTGCGCTAGAGAGAATATATGCAAACCACTAAATTTTTTCTTTTTTCCTCCTTTTTTTAAATTCGCGTCATATTAAACTGAAGTGAAGATTCCAATAAAAACTGGACTTTTTATTTATTAAACGAGATGTTATTTCTTGTGTCTGATTGGTAGAGAAAACTGATTTACTTTGATCAGAAACTATAACCTCAAGTCACTGGATCCGTTGGTCTGCTTCTCTTCTAGGTATTATTTATGAATTTGTTTGACAAATGTAAAATTCAATTCGTTTCTTCTATCCTAGAAAAGGTCGTTCAAAAATAAAAAGTTTTTAGGTACTGTACGTTTTATTAGCTTTACAATTTAAAATGAAATTACTATTACATAAAGTTGCTACTAATATTTTAATTAAAACAAGTTTTGAAAGAAACTGAAATTATCATAACATTTAAATTTTACAAATATCCGTTTAATTTAGAAGGAAATAGCCTTCCCATTTATATCATCATATGGAGAGACCAAGGGAGAGACTGGGACGAAACCGATGAACTGATATAATAAGTCATACAAAACTGCATTTTGCTTCACTAATTCAAATGAATTTTTTATCTTCCATTACAAAATAAAATAAAAAATTAAAACATCAAAACAAAATGAACTGAAAACTGAGATTTCACGTTTTAATAAGCGTACACAATATGTATGTGGCAAAAGATGACTGGACACATCCCGGGAAATACCGTTGGAAACGTAAGTTGGACGAGACTCTTTCGTGGAAAGGACGAACTCAGTATTAATATAAATAGTTCCGTTGAAAAAAATTTTTGAATACTCAGCTCGTATTTGTGTTATGCTCGTTACACTACTGTATAAATAGATCTTAAATAGACCTAAAAAGAGAAAATTTCGAAAAGATCAAGTGCTGAAAAAGGCTCGTCATTGTATCAAGTGATTCGTTAATCAACGGTCTCAAATTCATTCTCTTCGAAGTGCCACTTTAGACAACTTTAGTTGGATGGGAACTTGAAATTAATCTCTTTCAAAGAAAAGATTTTTTACAAGGTAAATAAACTGAAAGATGGTCTATAAATATATATGGTCCTCCCACTCCTACCGATAACAAAGGAAAAAATGTTAAGGTCTAGATTTTAGTCACTAGGGCGGCGTTGGTGTCAGTAACTCATCCATAATTTTGGAATGATATGCATCAATTCATATTCAAAATTATAAAATCATTTATAAATTATATTAATTTTTATAAATTTGAATAGAAAATTTTCATTGAAAAAAATTCAGTTTTACTGAATTCCACTGCAATTTTAAAAACTCTTATAAAGTGATTTTTAAAAAAATCATGACAAGCGGTTATAATTGTTTTTCTCAGTATCTTTTATATATTCTGCTGATTATAATAAATGCTAACTCTTATAAAGTGATTTTTAAAAAAATCATGACAAGCGGTTATAATTGTTTTTCTCACTATCTTTTATATATTCTTCTAGCGGTTATACCGGCCGCGAGTTTGAGATTGCTGATTTAGATCGTCCATTTCATCATTACTCTTCAAATCAATTCAAATCCAAAAATAGTATTATAGAAATTAACAGGATTAAAAGAGTCTACACAATATATTTAAGTAAATGATGAAATAATATAAAGAAATTATTTAATTAATTCACGATAGATTTTTCGACGTTTACCGGATTTTCATTTCATAAAGGTGATACAGAGACTGTAATTACAATAAATGTATCAATGAACAAAGTCTGGTTCTATTATTGTACATTTATTAAACATCTGCAAGCAATTAACATCAGAGTCTGATATCTGATACCTGAAAAAAAAGTCTATCCGAAACTCTACAATAAATTGAATATGAATGCTGAATTTAAACTAACAAAGCAGAGTCAGGTCAAAGACCAGTTAGATTCGTTTGACATTCTTCTCTCTTAATAATAACAAGCTTAATACTAACTTAAATTAACCTCTATAAATTAATTATGTAATTATTATATTTTAGAAAAAGCTGATTATTCTGACAGATAACCCAATGATCAGTGAAATGATTGATGGCAAGGAAGTAATTTACTGAAAGTAAATTACTTATATACAATTGCAACATGATTAACCGGCGATAGTCGGAAATAAATTTTCCCGGGTAATATACAAAAGAAAATCGGAATTATGGACAATAGGCATTTGATATTAAAAAATAAATAAATTGCATGCATACATATATACAAATGTTCTATAATTTATTGAAAAAGAAAGGAAGAAATTGGTTTGTTTGTAGCAATGAATTATTGCAATATTAGAAATTTTAATCTCCAGTTAAGATATAATAAAGAAATTAATCTAGGGCTTTAAAAATCTTTCAGATAGCACATCTGAGATTAAACATCTATAATTAACCATTATTTCGGATTGCGGATTACCCCGTTAATTTTCACTCCGGATATTATAATTCCTGGATAATCGGGAGTCTATTATAATTAAAATTCACCGAACAAATTCTATTTTACCTGAATTTTAAAGATTTCTAAACAACTCAGTTATATTCTAATTATAGCCTATGTTTGATATAAATGCAAGATTAGCTTTAGAAAATCTATATTAAAATTCTATTTTCGTCCAATCCATGGAATATTTCATATATATCAAACTACGATTATCCGAGGTTGGATTACCCGGTACGTAATAAGAAAATGGATTGTAAAATATCACAATAATATACAGTAAGTGAATTTCATTTTAACTAAGCAATATTTACATGATGTGTTATTTTTGCAAACAGACGTCCAGCCACTTATGATCGAATATTCTTCATTTTCAATAGAATTGATTTCCTAGGGCTAGAGAATTCTAATATTTTGAATATATTTTATTTAGAGTGTATAGTATTTATCCGAGATATTATCACAAAATAAGTAGGGGAAGGTGGGGCAAAACCGGATACCTTAACTTTGAATTCGTATATTTTTTGAATTTGAATAGAAAAATTTTCAAAACTACGTTATTAGGCTTCAATAGATGTTAATCTTTTAGAAAGTGAGTTTTTATGTCAAAAGTGTGTTTGTTCCTTCAGTAGAGAGTTCTCTTTAAAAAAAGTGCAAATACCCGATTTTGCCCCATGGAGTAAAACCGGCTACTCATTTAAATACATGTAACATTTTACATTTTCAATATTTTTATTTACAAAAATTAAAAAAACACTATTTTTCTTATTTTAGCAACAAAAGTCACATATAAGTGTGTCACCCTCTTCCTCTGTATTTGAACAAACCACATGGGCCCACCGTTGACACATTGCAAGACTGGATCTATCCTTTCTTTGATTTGGAATGTGAATATAGTTCATTACAAAATATGCAGACTTCAGTGTTTTCTTCCTCCTCTGAAGACGATTCTGTCTTTTTAATTTTTTTCACTTTTATTAATGTTTTTTACTTTCTTTCGTTTGCTTTTATGATTTCTCCTTTTGTGCCACTGACTTTTGTGGTTTTAAAAAGTTTTCATTTAGATGCCTTCTTATCTTTTTTTCCCGGGTATACCGGGTACTGAGACATGGGCACTACCCAATTTTGCCCAATACTTCGATACCCAGTTTTGCCTCACCAGAACATGTTTTAATAAAAATGGTATTTCTACTTTCAATGATGCGTTAAAATATTGATTATTTAATAGAAGCTAATGAATATAGAGGTATACTCGCAGATTCGGTCACGAATAAAGTATACTTCAGAAATGATCCCTTGAAGTATGATCTTTATAGAGGTATACTTATCGATAATGATTCTTCGTGTATATGACACTACAGAATGGTATATGCTAATCATAAAATTGAAATATTTCAGCACAAAAACTTTAAAACATTTTATCAAAGCAACTTGCATGCACAGTCGTCTCCAGTTTAGTTCCTATTAGCATAATGGTGTCTTAGAGATAATTTGTGAGTTGGCTGCCAGATTGCAGCCGTCATCACGGGGATATAGGAGTACTGGATTTGATCTGCCTACCCAGTTTTTTTCCCACCTTCCCTAAATATCTTCATTCTGATCGAGCAGATAATAATGAACCGATATCGATAATTTTGTAATAGGCTTTATCGTCTATTATGACATAATAATATGTATGAATTTTATCCAAATTAGATGATAAATGCGCAGGTTATTGTGCAAATAGATGGACAATCTTAATTCATTTAAAACTTATTTTTTCCATTTATAAATGGAGAGAATCAAAAATGAATAATTAGATTCAATTCATTCTATTTTATATTTTTGTGATTTACTGAGACATAACTTACAACTTTCGATTGATTATTTCCAAAACTGTGAATGCTGAATTAACATTAATATTCCTTCAAAAAATTTATACTGTATTTAGCAAAAAATAGATTTGGTATAGGGAAAGTCGCATAAATCTGAGCGGTTCAATTTTCTGACAATTAGGAATACTAATGTGGTCACTTTGTATGGTAGATGTGTTAAGATTGAATAAACCAATATCTATTGTAATAATATCTATAATTTATTGTCAAGAAGTCGTGTGATTATGAAGATGTAAAAGGCAAAAAATACTTTTTGATGTCTCGATGTAATTTTGTTATTGTTTTATACAGTATAATTCGTGAATTGAAAATCAGTATCTTAATAATTTAGTCGTAAGCAGGATTAAAAAGATTTGTTTCCAACCAACCTTGTTGTATGCACATGTTTTGTAAATTTGACTTGTGTTGCAATGCAAAAATTCGGTTTAGAAATATTTTACTGGCGCCAAAGAGTAGGCATGGAGTGATTCTCTAAGAATGCGCACATACGTTTAATTCTATACCCTCCTACCGATTTGTTATTTTGTAAAGTGCGATTTTCATTCCAGAATAGTTTAAAAATATATCAGTAAATCCATCAAGGAACTAATTTTTATTGAACTACTGCTTCACGAAAGAGGAACAAATTATAAACTAGATACAACACAATATATTAAGTGTCATGAGCAATGTTCTTTGTTTGCTGAGACACTGGATCGAAATGTGTCAAATGGCAAATGCATATAATACTTTTAAAAAATGCATATCTCACTCTTAGGAACATCTGTACCTAAGAGTGTTCATTTGTTATGTTTTTATTTTTTGTATATTTTAACGATAATAATAATTTTCTGCCATTATGATTTTGTAAACATGCAGCCAATAGATTAAAAAACACCCGCAAAAAGTATTTTGCTTTCCTATTAAAAATAGACATTTTATTCAAGTTCATTTGTTACCGGCACTCTCAAGTGCGACTTTCCTCTAATTACATATCTAAATATTTACACATATAATTCACTAACAAAGGGCAATATTAGATTTAACAGTAAACAATAAAGTGCAATGAGTATTCTTTTTTCAATAGACTAGTCAACGTACCCAGAAATGCCCAGAAATTTCTGGCACATTATTTGTAAGTGGTTTGAGAAATTTTCTGATAGCTGCAAATGATATTCTACTTCAAGCAAAGCTGAAAAATCGAACTCATTGGGCGTGATGATGATGGCATAGTTAGGGCATACCAGGAACTTTTTAACTTCACTCATTGACATTTCGTGATATCATCTACTGTGCATCATAATAACATCAAGCAATGGTGACGTTCTGGGATATCAGCCATTCTTATACTCGTATCGTACATTGGAACATCACACATTGCTGATGTTTTGGGGCATCATTGATTATTACGTCATATGGCTGAACTGTTTTTGATGTCACACATTGATGACGTTCTGGAATATGACTCATTATTCGTTGTACGTCAGAACATTTGTGATGGCACTGATTGCTGTGCCACAATGATGTCACACACTCCTATGTTTTGATATCAACTGCTGTTACTTCATACTTCAGACTTGTTATGATGTCATTGCTGGCACAATAATGTCACACATTTCGATGTTTATGACGTCATTACTACGCCACAATAATGGATGACGTTTTTGTGACGTCATCCATCGTTAATTCATTCGTCGGAACTGTAGTGACGTCATTGCTATAGTATGTTGATATCACATTGTGATTACATTTTGAGACGATATCCATTGTTATGTAGTAAGGACGAGTATTTTCGATGTCAGTAATTGTTACGTCATAATAATACTACACACTGATGACGTTTTTAACGTCATTCATTCTTACATCATGGTAAAATCGGGCTATAAGACCATGACATCATCTCTATTTCATACTTTGCAACGTCAATTCAATAGTCAGAACTACAGGCTGAAAGATTTAAACGCGTATTTTAAATTATGACTCCAAAATGTCCCATTCCCAAGGCGATTTTGACACAGAGTCGCCTTGCAAAGTTTGATTCCGATATATTAAACAGTATGAAAACAAATAAATGGAACAAACAGATAGCAAGAATGACACAAATACATCCCACTCTTTGCGGCAATTTCGATTTTGGATGTCCTATACTACTCGCAGGGTCATGGGAAGCCATCCTACAAAGTTTGGTCCCGATAGATCAAACGATATGAGAGTCTATGCGGAATAGACAGATAGAAAGACTGATCTTAGATGTGAACCATCCGCTGAGGCCATTTCGATTTTGGATATTCTACGCTACTTGCAGGGACATGGGAAGTTAATCTACAAAGTTTGGTTCCGATAAGTCAAATAAGTGAGAGCCTATGCAGAACAGATAGAGACAGACTAACATTGAATTTTATATATAGATTACTGTATTTATATCTAAAATGGGATATAAAATTCAATTTATATAAAATAATAATCAAAAATATTATATTAAGTAGGATTAAATATAATTTAAGTATATAATGCTTAAATTGCACATTATTACACTATTTCTATTTTATATTTTATTAGATTGAAATAGGATTTTTAAAAATAATTTTGTAATATTTCAAAATTTATTCAATACAAATGAATAAATTATTCTAAGACTAATTATAAATTACTAATAAAAAGACGAATTTTATACATACAAAATTTTTAATAAGAGAAAAATGTAAGAAGAATATTTAATAGCGAAATAATATTTGTAAACCTACATAAAGTAAATAAATTTTTATTTTACATTAATAAACAATTTGTCAAAAAAGATGAATCAAAATCTAAGCATTTCAAAATTTTGATATGCCTGCCATCTGTGTAGATTATGCTGATGTCATTGTTATAAATATTGTCAAGTTAACTGAAGTTAACATTGGAATTGGTTAAAATATGGAAAAGAAATTTATATTTTCTAGTATTTTTTTATTTCTTTTAATTAATTTTGTCTTCATTTCAGGTAAGAATTATTTGATAATATTTTTAGATATTATAATATGGTGTTTAAACGAAAATATACCATTTGAAAAAAATAAACAAACAGTGCCAAATTGGTTCCGTTTTCGAGATATGTAATTTTATAGATTGCTATAATAAATTATATAATTTTATAGATTGCTATAATAATTAACTAAGAGTTAAAGATTCATTATCAACATGTGATTAAAGATAGATAGTCGATTGTATTAAGATTCATATTAAAATGATATGTATGTCTTAGAAATTGTTTTCTTTGATTTATCTTTTTCAATATTTGCATCATAAAGACATTCTATTCTTTGGAAAATCCTTATCTACTCTTTGTATGTTATTTTTATTATTTGAAGCTATTCTACAGTATAATTGCATTCTATCCTGTTTTATATTAAATGATACAATAAAACTGCTTCTATCAGGGTTGCAGAATCGGATAGTAAATGATGTGACTCCGACTCCGACTCCACCTTTTAAAAAAAATCCGACTCCACCTGTCAAATAAAATCCGACTCCGACTCCACCTTTTAAAAAAATCCGACTCCGACTCCCTAAAATTTGTAAGATCTGACTCTAACTCCTGCATAGTTAACTTTAATATTTTATTATTGCAAGTGAGTCTTCTGACTACTTTATATTAATTTTATAGCACTTTGGCCCATACTTTCTTACAATTTTTAAGAGATATTATCCAAAATTTAGGCTCTATATAGGTTGTTACAATTTACAGTATCAACAACTGAGATAACAATTAGCAACTTTAATACACTGAAAAGAGAAATGCATGTCCTTTAAAATTTTACATGATTTATTTTATTGCTATTGAAATTTGAATAATAATAAAATTTTTCTCCTTGGAAGCATTTAGTTATGCCAAAATTACTTTAAATATAATTTCTAAATAACTATTCCAAGTTCTAACTAGTATAAATGCCTGTTAAAATAAAATTAACACTGGATTAAAAAGTAAAAGCTTCTTTTTAGAGTTTTAAATTTTAATTACATACCAAATAGGCAAATACCAAAATTAAATTTAAGCATTATTTCTAATAAACAAAACAGCCTCAGCAAGTTCAGCTGTCTGTTCTCTGATCAGCTCTGATCAAACGGAGTGAAGAAAATAGTCTCTCTACGCTGACCTGTGTTGGAGGCAGAGCTGTAACAAGAAGCGTAGCATCTTTTACAATTTCAGGATATTTAGAGTTGGCCTCTCTAACATTTAATTTAGATTTTCTTTCAAAACGTTCAACTTCTATTAAAGTTTTGTTAAATTCCACCTTGAAATTTGCTATTTGCGATATATTTGTAGGGTTTACTTTTTTCAGTATCAGATTCGAGTTTTCTTCTTTTTTGGCACTGGAGATGGTCTGCTTGATCCAATAATTTTTCAAAATCAGTTTCATCATCAGTATTTGAATTGGACTTTGGATTTTTATCAAATTTTAAGTCCTAAAGTCTGGGTAGGCTTATACACGGGTTTCGCATTTTTACCAATTTTCAAACTCTGAAGTCGGGGAGTCAGCTTATATTTAAGTATATACGGTAATTTAATAAATTTAAATTTAATTCTAATTTTTCTTTCATATATGTATATATTTACCCTCCAGCAGAGTGAGCGGAGCACTCGTTTGGTCCACTGGAGTTGAGTATCAAACAGAAAACCACATCATCGGCTGAAATGAGCCGACACACTGCACTTAAAAAATTAAAATGAACTCTTATCAAACTAAATTAATATGTTACATTGGCATTAGAGCAGATACCTTAGACTACCTTCAATAACCCTCTTGCATTTCTGTTTTTTATTTCTTATCTTGATGTGTAAGAGTGCTAGCCACTAGGCCTATGAGTTAGGCTATAGGACTATATTTTAATCATTAATCAGAATCCTATGCCTAAGTTTCAGTTTGGCTTAGACCACAACACTTTCCATAAAATAGACTAAATATGGCTCCAAAAGGCAAAAATTTATCACTTAGAGTTGAGACTCATAAATTAATTAAAAACACTATAGGGGCCTTTTCATAAATTTAGATAATTGATATTATTCATAATTTACTATCATTAGCCTTATATAGTTAGAAATGATATATATATCTCTAGCTCTAGGTAAATAGGGACTTAAGGAGTCGGGAGTCGTTTGTTTTTTCCGACTCCACCCAAAAACCTCCGACTACCCGACTCCCGACTCCGACTCTGCAACGCTGGCTTTTATCCAATCGTTGTCTAAAAAAGTATATCAAGCGAATGGATGTAATTCTAGTTCGTATCATTATTTTTTCATTGCCAGAAAGTGACACGATGCTAAATTTTTATTTCATTTCGTACAAAATTGAATTTTGTATGACTTTTGATCTAAGTTAAATATTATTTATCTGATATTTATATTCGCGAAAACTTTAACTATTACATTTATTGCTAAATTTGAAACTTGAATCTCATTAATAAGAAAAAAATTAGAAGAATTTTAAAATATCAGATATCGACGAAAAATAGTCTGCACTGCTACTCGACATAGAAGTTACATTACATATGACTATACAAGTTATATGTTTTAATCAGGGGCACTCGTAATTTAAAATGGGATACAGCAACTTTCGAAATACGCGCGATGCTAACTGTAAATACAGTGTATATGCGTATTTCGAATGGATGAAATAGAAAAATTATGATAAAAATTTTAAAAAATAAAAAATATTGTTTATTGTCGATAAATTATACAGTTTGGTATAATTCAAAATGGATGAAATAGAAAAATTATGATAAAAATTTTAAAAAATAAAAAATATTGTTTATTGTCAATAAATTATACAGTTTGGTATAATTCAAAATATTATGTTTTTAATTGTAATATCCAAATATTTAAAGAGACGGTGTAAACACGATAAGCACTACGAACACGCTACTACTGGCGCAACTTGCATTTAAACAACAGTAGAACTACGCGATGGATAGTGCCGCATTACACTAATAGCTCGCATCCATGCGTGTTACTATGACATGCATATACTTGTGCGAGTATTAATATGGCACTGTGGTAAACACAATGCCGCTAGGGTAATTCGCTCTCTTAAGTGATACAAAATAGATTTTTATTATAGTTATACAAAATAAGAGAATTGTATACGGTTTGCTGATGATAAAATTAAATATTACAAGCAAATTAATAAATATATTTATATATCGAGAAAACTTGGGGATGCTGCTGTTCCACAGTGCCTATGTACGAGCCCCTCTGGCTTAAACTGATTTTAATGAAATTTAGAATACAAATGCTTCTTAGATTATTTCATATCTGAAAATTTCAGCTTAATCAGATTAAAATAAAGAATGGATATCGGATCCCTTCTCTGTAAACTATATCATAGATAGCATTATTCAACCGTTTCTGATAAAGTTAAAAATATATCTCAATTCAAAATTTGTTTTAGGCCTCTTTGTAGAATGGCCTTTATTAAACATCTTTTTACATCGCACCGATCGAACAATCATAAATTCCAAAAAATTTTACTTTAAAAATCCTTTAGCAGTTATCCGTGGAACAAAATGCATTTCGGCTTTAACGCCCTCTTCAGTTGTATAAACACATGTTAACTGCAATAAATTTACATAAATTCTACAAAAATAAATTTTTAACATATTTAACTAAAAAATACTATTTTAATTACCTTTAAATTTTAAAATTTTCCCTTTAAGTATATAAATCCCAAACAAAACTTCTTAAAAATTAAACAATTGTTAT
>AYEL01089463.1:0-14584 GCA_000484575.1 Olivierus martensii | reverse complement strand
TATATATATAGCAGCATAATATAATTTTCTAATAAATGATAACGATCTGTAATTTAGAATTTAGAACGTCTTTTAATTTTCTAATGTTATAACATTGTTACGCTATGTTATGAACACGTAGCGCATTAACAAATTAAATAAATAAAAGTAAAGAAATTAATAATAAAAATAATAAGTGATAATGGAATTTTAACGCTTAGTCCAAAAAAATGCACGTAAATAATTTAAATGTGTCAATGTGTTGTTTTACTAGCAGACGACCATGCTGCTTTTTGCACTAAAATGGCGGAGTGTCGCTACTTTCCCTATCCAGTACTTTAAGGGTTATTACGTTACAGCGCCATCTGCAATTTTGTCTTTTTTTGAAGAATTATAATTTCAATTTAATTTTTATTCTTTAATTTTTAAATTATTAACAACAATAAATAATTTTGACTGTCGCAGACATCCGAAAATTAGTCGTTTCTAACGATACCATATTTATAGAAATCGGTACAGTGGTTCGACCAAAAAAGGGACATCCTTGCAGCAGCCACGTTTGACTATTAATATATACTAGAAATTACCCGCTCATATAAATGACCACAAATATAATCATGTGATTTAATCTAATAATACCGTATATAACGACAAAAACACCTTCGAACTCGTGTAGGAAATCCAAAGAGGGAATCATAAAATGGCATCCATTATTACGTTACAGCGTCACCTGCGAATTCTGGATACGGGTATCATATTTCCGGGATCGAAAATTTGCCCCCTTTATAGTGCACCCTCTAATTTGGAGGTGCTGAGTCCAAAAATGTAATTATTATTTACCGCTGAGGCCCCGTTATCGAGATACAGGGCCCCAAAATTGGGGCCTATCAATCAAATTTTTCAAGTAATTTTAGTAAATAATTTCGAAATTCTAATGAATTTAGATGTAGTTTTACATTTCGAATCGAATGCAATCATTTCCGTTTACCTATGACCTACCTTTACGAAATTATGCGATTTTTTTTCATTTTTACTGTTTTTATCACTCCTGATAAATTGCTGGTAGGAAAGCAAATTACCCAGCATGTTTTTCAGATTACGTATTTGAAAGAAAACGGAGGAATTTCGTTGAAAACTTGCTTATTACATTTATTATTTATGGTATCAGAGATATATAATTTAGGATTATTGTCATACGATGCTGAAATAAAATGTGACTCGCGATTACGTTATCCTGATATGTATGCTGGTTAAATTAACGTTAAAATTGGACACAAAATTAATGGATTCTAATGTATTTCGCATCGGTGATGACAGTTTTCCAAGCAGTCCTCTATGTGACGCCATCATGGCACTACAAAACTGATGTGACTGATGCTGTGACATGAAGTTATCGTGACAGATATCGGTGGTATTAAGAAATCAGTTAAGCCATATGTTATCTCTAAGCTGTTAACACTTAGCGCCATCTATTGGCAATAATATAAACTACAATTTTTATTTCTTAATTTCTAAATTATTAATAAGGACAAATAGTTTTGGCTGTCGCAGACATCCGAAAATTAGCCCTTTCTAACGATATTATACTTATAGAAATCGGTGTAATGGTTCGACGGAAAAAAGGACATCCTGCCAGCAGCCAGCCACGTTTGACTATTAATATATATGATGATGATATAAATGAAAGGTATATATATGATGATGATATAATGAAAGGTTGATTCTTCAAAAACCGAAGAAATGCTTCGGTTTTTGAAGAATCAACAAAATTAGAAATGCGATCTTATTTATCGATTACGCAATCTGAGCCAACGGTTTGTATTTCACAGATTTAAATTGAAATTTGACTTAGCATAGCTATTTGTAAGAATTATAAACTATGTAGCATATAGGTAATTATCTCATATAGAATTGTTAACTAATTATATATATAATTAGTTAACAATTCTATATATATACACAGTCGATTCCGATTAATTGGGCCACCGATTAATTGGGGTAGCCGCTTAATTAGGCCAAATCTCAAAGAACTAAACCAAACTAATAAACTAATACGCGTATATAATTTAAACGCTTAATTGGGACAGTAGCAGAAAAGGAATTTAGTAATTTTTGAGATATTTTAGGGATTTTTCGAAAATATATCAACACTACATATAGCATTTGCATATTTATTTAAACTTTTTGCAAATTGATGTAATCTTTTTGCAAATTGATGTAATCTTTTTGCAAATACATTTAAGCTTTTTGCAAATCTATTTAAACTATATGTGAAACAGTCAATCAATGAAAAAACTAATGACTTATAATGCACAATTCTGTTCATCTGTTCTTCGACTGTTCGACTGCAACTTTGGATGTAAAATTTAAACCTACTTATATATATCCGAAAAGTCTGGAAACGGTCGAATAACTCAAGAAATACACTTTGGATTGAAAAATAAAAAAATACGTATTCAATATTTTAAAAAAGCTATCCAGTGATGCCAAAATTGACCCCTCCCCACCCTTAGGGAGTGGGGTGGGGTAACTTTCAAATTTCAAACGGGAACCCCCATTTTTATTGCAGATTTGGATTCCCTAGAAAATATTACATTATTATTGACCTAGGATTAATGTCATTTTGTTCACAGATGGCACTATAATCGATAAAAATCGAAGAGGTACGAACGTCTGGAAATGGCAGAATAACTCGAGAAATACACTTTGAATTGAAAAATAAAAAATACTTGTTCAATATTTTTAGAAAAGCTATCCAGTGATACCAAATCCAGTTCTCCCCACCCCCTAGAGTGGGGTGGGGTAACTTTAAAAAGTTTAAATGGAAACCTCCAGTTTTTATTGCAGAATTAGATTTTATGTGTACTGTAGGTTTTAATTGAAACAATCTATTTATTCGTGATATCGACTGATTAGATGGCGTTGAAATTTTGCAAGGAACTACTTTTAGCATTATCTAGGAACAACAACCTGGATGTAGTAGGTTTCGGTTTTAGGTGAGTCCCCTCGCCTCTCACCATCAAGGTAATAATGGCAGAATCCCCTACTTAATTAGATGTTCAAGTTGCTGACCTCCAGCTACTTGACAGTGTTCCACTTGTATATATATGCAATTCCTATATACATATCATACCATTTGTATATACATGCAATACAATAAAAACTGGGGGTTCCCATTTAAGCTTTTTAAAGTTAAGAATAAAATTACATTTTAGGCCTCTTTTTGACCAGCCTTTATTGTACATCTTAACATCACAACGATTTAACAATTAAAAAATTAAACTTTTAAAAAATTAAAACCCCATTAGTACAATCAATAAACTTAAAAGTAAATGAAGCAGTTAGCCATGGTTCATAATATGCATTTCGGCGCAACGCCCTCTTCAGTTACAACCGATGGTAACTGCAAAACAATTTACATAAATTTTTAAAAAAATATAGTTTTAATTCAACATAAATTTAAAAATAAATACCTTTAAATAATATATATCCCACATATCCAAATAAAATACAATTGTTATCTCGTTGCATATCCTTTTTCCACGCAAATTTCGTAATATACATAAAAATAAGGAGAACATAAATTTAAAAATAAAGGTATTTATTTTTAAATTTATGTTGAATTAAAACTATATTTTTTTAAAAATTTATGTAAATTGTTTTGCAGTTACCATCGGTTGTAACTGAAGAGGGCGTTGCGCCGAAATGCATATTATGAACCATGGCTAACTGCTTCATTTACTTTTATTTTAAATTTATTGATTGTACTAATGGGGTTTTAATTTTTTAAAAATTTAATTTTTTAATTGTTAAATCGTTGTGATGTTAAGATGTACAATAAAGGCTGGTCAAAAAGAGGCCTAAAATGTAATTTTATTCTTAAACATATACATCTCCTTATTTTTATGTATATTACTTTTTAAAGTTACTCCAGGAAGTGGAGACGGTTCAATTTTGGTATCACTGGATAGCTTTTTAAAAATATTGAACACGTATTTTTTATTTTTAAATTCAAAGTGTATTTCTTGAGTTATTCTGCCATTTCCAGACGTTTGTACCTCTTCAATTTTTATCGATTGTAGCGCCATCTATGAAAAAATGACATTAATACTAGGTCAAAGTAATGCAATTTTTTCTGAGGAATCTAGATCTGCAATAAAAAATGGGAGTTCCTGTTTGAGATTTGAAAGTTACTCCAACCCCAGGGATTGGGGAGGGAGTCAACTTTAAGTATGACTTGAGAGCCTTTTTAAAAATATTGAACACGTATTTTTTATTTTTCAATCGAAATTGAATTTCTCGCATTATTTGACGGTTATCAGATTTTTCGGAAACCCTGTATATAACATGAGTGGCAGTGATTCAAGTTCTGCGAACTCTTCCGTTGCTCGACGGAGAGTTGGAGGAAGGCATGGAATGTATAAAATTGTTTCTATGGAAAAAAAGAAGGATTTTCTATAAGAAGTATGAAGAAGGATTTTCTGTAAAGGAGGCAGCGTCAAAATCAGGTATAAAATGGAATACGGGGAAAAGCATAATTAGAAAATACAGAAGGGATAATTTTGAGGTGCTAAAAAATAAACTATGAGGGAACAGGCCGAAACTACTTAATCCCGATGACCTTCGCCTAATAGAAGCAGCAGTTGAGAAAGAGCCTGGAATTACTCTTATGAAAATCAGAGAGAAGCTTCTTGAACACGACATTAGTTAAGTGTGTCTTCCATAAGAAGTGCATTATGCGATTTAAAAATTACGTTTAAAAAGTATCAGTAGAAGTAGACAGAATGAATAGAGAGTCAATATTTATCCAAATATACACTATAATTTATCATATCCGATATTGTATATATTTCCATTTTTCAAATTTTAGAAATGCCACGTAAAAAGATATTAATGCTTGTAGCTAAGAGAAATAAACGAAAATGGGTATGGTTTTACATTAATGCCATATAAACGGAAATAGTATCAATCGAAAGATGACGACGAGTAGAGAAAACTTTCCAAAAGGATTGCACTTCTATCTGGTGCAGGTGTCGAGAAAATAAACGATGAAATTATAGTACAGTATTTCTCCATACACAGTACCCATGGCAGTATCTAAACTGATGCGCGCTGCCATTTTGAAAGACACCTTGAAAGTCGATATAGTTTTAGAATGAATCTTTAATACAACGGAAATCTTGAATCATCGGTCAATAGGCAGCGAATCTCTAATTTCCTAATATATAATCTTTTTGGAACTTTAACACAACGGAATTGCCGTTTTTAATCATCAGTCGGTGGGAAAGCAAATCTTCAATTTCAATACTTTAATTTCATTTTTTGGAAAAACCACACATTAAAGATTAGCCCCTCCGACTGATGATTAAAACACGAATCAACAATTCCGTTGTATTAAAGATTCATTTCAAAACTATGTCGACTTTCAAGAAGGTTTTCAAAATGGCGACGCGCACCGGTTTATATATTCTGTGCGAAGAAATATTATAATTTCATCGTTCATTTTCTCGAAGCCTGCACTAAACAGAAGTGTAGTCCTTTTGGAAAGTTTTTCTATTCGTCGTGATCTTTCGATTAGTATTATTTTCATTCATATGGCGGTAATATCAAATTGCACCCGAAAAATGTACAAGAGAAAGTACGGAATGTTTGCCTGACAAAAGAATTTCCGAGGAACAACAATATCAGACAGAGTACAAATTATAGAAACGTCAAATCAAGGAAAACTTAATAATTCAGCTGTATATACAAGTAATGTTGTTTCCGAAGAAATTTTGGGTTAAACTCTGTATATGTTTCAATAAACATTTTGATATTTGTCTTTCTTAATAAATAGAAATAGCATAGATATAACAAAATTGCTACACCTTTAAACTAATATACAACAACAGAATATCTCACAAATTTATTATACTGTTCCATCTAATATGTTATTATATAGAGTATTATAAGATTAAATCACAATATTTTCGCTCATTTATATGAGCGGGTAATTTCTAGTAAATAAAAAAAAACTATTTAAAAAATTCCCAGGTCTGGTGCAAGGTGTCTGTGACTACTTATTTTCTGTTGTATTGTTTATACCTCGTTAAAATAGTAAAAACGTCTGATAGTAAATTACCGGTATTTATCATTTCTCTTCAATTCTACTATTCAATATATTCGAAAATCCGGAAAAATCCAAAATCCGAAACTTTTTCGTCCTAAACATTTTGGATTGGGGATATTCAACTCCACTCGTATACTAAATTCAATCTGATTAAAACTATTTGGTAATTTCTCACTTTGAATAGGAAGAAATGTCTGTTAATGTCAGCTCTTTCATAGTCTATTGTTTCTTTTCTTTGTAACAAGAAAATGTTCAAGTTGATTTATTGGAAAGTAGTAATATATAGTGTAAATCATTAGAATATGCAGGTAAAGGTCATCCTAATAAGAATCAGCATTAGAATGCAGTTCTGTTTCCCTATATCGAATTTCGTAAGCGAATCCTGATAAATAGTTTGCATTACATAAAAAGCTATTTATCGATATTGCAGATAAATGCTTATGTTGGGAAAAATGTTTGCAAAGCGTAATTAGTGTAAATTTATAAAGTCCGTAATTAGTATAAATTTTTGTCAATAATAATTTTGGATTATTATTGACAAAAATTGACTTCTCTTCTACTCTTTCAAAATTTTTCAAAGCGCGACCTTTGTTTAGTGGAAAAGTCTTTGTGACCCAACTTAAAATGTAAAATGTAAAGCGATTATATATATATTGCTAAAAAATCAATATTTTCTATATTTCTGTAAAATGTTAATATATATTTATTAAGCTATGTAATTTAATATAATTTAAAAGAAAAAATACAATTCAAGTTTTATAAATTGTAAAATCTAAACAGACCTTATATTTATTTTTTATTTTGTTGAAAACAAATAAGAACAAAATAAATGTCATTTCACAATTCAATTTTTAAGATAAAATATAAAGATTATTGAAAATGATTTGTATTTACTAATAAACATTATCAATAATTAAGTAATAATTATAGATCATTATTTAATAAGTGATAAAAATTCTGAAAATTTAAAATTTTCACTTGTATTTATTAGATTATAGTCAATGATTCTAATTGCTGTTCCGCAAAATTATAAAATACAGTGGTACCTCGGTATAAGTCCGCTTCGGAATAAGTCCAACTTGGTATACGTCCTCTTTGGATGCGAAAAATTTTGCTTGGCATACGACTTTTGTTTGAAATACGACCGACTTGCGTGCTAGAACTTGTATGAGTCTCAGCATTGTCTGTATTGACCAGACAATGTCTATTTCCGAAACATCCTGAGGAGAAGGCAGAAACTAAGTACTTTGGACTGATTTTTAGTAAAAATCAAACTTAGTGAGTCTCAACAAGGTCCAAGTAGAAAAAAGAGATAGAAAATAGAAAAAAAACACCAGAATTTCAGATTCCCAAAGTTTTATTGAAAGCTGATTCTCCTTCCAAACAATAATATCTCCTATCTTCTCAACACCATCCTAGTAGGCACTCGACTCTTCTCAGCAAGGTACCGAGGTTATACTTTCATTTATTTTATCTACAGTAATTGCTTTTGTGTTTATGTATTTTAGTACAGTATTAAGCAGTGTTTAAGTTACTTTTAAATACTACTTTTATCCCATTAATGTATAATATTCCAATAACAATAGGATTTTTTCATGGGAACGGATTAATCATTTTTCCTTTATTTTTTATGGGAAAAATTCGTTTGGTATACGTCCTGTTTGGTATAAATCCAAGGTTCTGGAACGGATTAAGGACGTATATCGAGGTACCACTGTACATGAATAAATGTAACATTAATTTTTAATAAAATATACGGCAATCACTGCATGCATATTTTAACTGTTAGTTTTAATATTATATCACCTTTTACAAACGTAATTGAATTTGGTATTCCACAAAATTTTTTTATAATTAAAAGTGTTCCGTGACTCTGAAAAGATTAGGAACAACCGGACTATACTAAAAATTTTCTGCATACCAGAGCAATATACAATTTTGTTTTCATTTATTCAGTGATTTATTATTCTAATTTTTCTTTTAATTCTATATGTTAAAATTAATTTTATCTAGAAATATTCAAATAATTTCGATATCGCCGCAAGAACTGAAACTGTATGAAGAAGAATTTAACAATATCAAATAGTTTTCGTGATTTGATCCTAAAATATAATGCGGCTTTAATATGAAATTATTGAATATAGGAGAAAAATAGCAGGAAACTAGCCATAGATAAACATTTTACATGGACATTAAAACTCGTAAAAAGTGAAGCATATGTAGATATTTTATATAAATTTAGAAAATCTGATAATAGGGAAAGTTTCCTTGGTAAAATTTTCTTATTAAAAACAATAAAGTTTCACAAAAAAAATTTCGATTTATATCTTAATGGTGCATAAAGCAACTTTATTTGAAAACTTTTAGATCATCACTGGTTCCCAACGTTTTTTTCGCCATGTCCCACCTAAGCATCTCTAAAATCCTGATGCCCCCTGTGACATAAAAAAGAGAACCACTATTCACGTGGAGGAAGCCTAAAAGGCCATTAACTTGTACTAAACAGGCTTCCAAAGAAAATGGCATCCATGAAAGAGAAAAATAAAAGAATGAAAAGACAGTTAAAGTAGTGAGGAAGAAATCACTCAGTTAAAAAATAAAAAATAAAAATAATATGAATTTATATGAATATAACAGCAAATAAAGTTTTAAAACTGCAGTGTACATTTTGATTTTAATTTTTAAAATGTCTATGTCACAATATATATTTATATACTATATATGAAGCCTCTAGAATTATAAAAAATGCAAAAAATTCACTGTTGTTAACTCATTCTCAAATTGCCCTCCTTAAAAATCAAATTGCTCCCTTGTGGGGCGTGTGCCCCACGTTGGGAACCAATGCTTTAGATAAACTAAGTACTCACTAATATATTACTTGCAGAAATAAAACTATATCATAATAAATGAAAGAAAAGAAAAATAGCGCAGAATCTAAAAAAAGAAAATGATATTATACGTTCAGGTAATAAAAACAAAATTATAAAAATCTAATAACTAAAAGTGAAAGTTACAAATTTTTACATACTCAGCTTAATAAATTATAGTCAATTTAACTTAAAATATGATATTTCAGCATTTCGAAATTTCACTGTATAAACGCGGGTATTAAAGATTCATAAATAATGAAAAAATACGAATTATTTTATCGAATAATTTATAACTTAACGTTCCATAATTGTATATGATTAATTCCGTTTCATCCAAAATATCCATTTTTATTTCCATAATGATCATCAAAATTCACAACAAAAAGTCGACCGGATATCTAGGAAGAATAAGAATTAGCCAACCACATTGCAGTATCTGGATTCAGTTCCATGTTCCAGATTTTCAGTTTGTCTGGTACATATTGGTACATATGGGTAATGAAATTTAACTGTATAATATTGGTACCAAAAAAAGTAATTTCATGTGTTTCCTTCAACCAGATTCTTTAACCTTCTTATTGATTCATCACAAATGTATGCAAAAATCTATATTGGGTGTAAAAATCGCCTATATACATTTAGTACAATACTATAACCTATTTCATTCGGCGCTTAATTCAAACTAATCTAAAACTAAAAGCAAAACATTAAAAAATTTAATTAGCTAACGAACATATTTTGTATTTTGAACATTACAAAATAATCTGTATTTCCTATGTAAATTTCAGATACAAACAGCGAATCACTTCAAGTAGATAAAGGTAAGTACATTTCTGTATTTTTGGATTTATAGGTAGGACAAAATCAAAACTTATTTCATTCGGCGTTTAATTCAACCTAATCTAAAACTAAAAGCAAAACAATATAAAATTTAATTAGCTAACGAATATTTGGCAGACGTAAGTGGACATATATTGTATTTTGAACTTTATAAAATAATCTATATTTCTGATGTAAATTTCAGTTAGAGTAGTGCGGGGCATGTTGTGACATCTTTAAGTTATTTAATTTTACTGGGACAACTAATTAATTTTTGAAGAAGGAAATTTATGTATCGTGTGCAGTGCATCATACAGTTTTTAAGAAAACCATTATGAACTTTACTATTTGGCATAAATATGTTTTTTCTGAAACTATGTAATATATCAGAACATACCCCAATCTGAGGCATGTTGTGACAGATGTGAGGCAAGATGTGACATGATGAAATAAAATTTTGTTGAACAAAATACAATAATAAATTAGCTTAAGTAAGAGGCAAAAGCATTTACTACAATAAATAATATTTTATTTAAAGAAACGGAATATAAATAATAAGCAATAAATTTGCAATTAACCTTGCATATTTTACATTTGGATTTTCAAATAAAATTTAATCATCATTTTCTTCATCAATATCAGAACAACAGCATGGTTTCTGTATAGTCCCTGTACCCGTTTCGTCGATATTCCAAATGTCATTTCCTGTGAATTTGTACTTTTACACCTCCCACAAAGTTGTCAAAGAAACTTTCTACATTGTGCCTATTAAAACTATTGCTCCTTGTAGATTGTAGATCTGGTACTCTCAACGAAAAGTTTGAATGGCGTTTCATAGATCCAGAAAACTAGTCAGGACATGCACTTTTATTTTGAACCAAACTGCAGGAATTTTAAAATTGTTTGCAATATCGAATTTAGTTTCCTCGGAGAGGAAACTAAATCTTTGGCGTATGAATTCGATATATAACGAAAATATTAAGAACGAATATATTTAAGAACGTTCTTAAATATACAACGAATATATTTAAGAACGTTCGGTATATTTAAGAACGTTCTTAAATATAACGAATATATTTAAGAACAACAGAAAATATTTTTGAACTTCTTAAAGAATAATCAGTTAAAGAATCTTCTGGTTGCTTCGTAAATATTAGGCGAGGTTTTTTTTATACCCAATCTCAATTTTCTCTCCAGCAGCACTCTTCTTGTTTATGTATCTTAGCAGAGACATTGTGTTCACTTTAAATAAATCTTGTGCCTGTCTCAAACTACATTTTCCTAGTTCTACGTCTCTAGCTGCTTTCTAATAGTTTTCTAAACACGAATTTAATTTCTCTGTTTTCTTTTTATACGTACGGACCATGACTGGAAAGAAAAAATATCAGTTTGGGGTAAGTTGGGACAGAATCAAAACATGCGTCCAATCCCCTGTCACCCCAGACGGTGCCATTTTGTTCATTTCTGTCTGTATATAAAACAGTAACAACTTTAGTTTAATTTTATGCATCCTATATAAGACAGCAGGTTGTAGTTTAATATTATATAAATCATTCATACTTAAACAAATTACTTTAAGCAGGAGATTTCACTGAACAAAACTCAAAATATATACTTTTCACTAGCAAAAACAAATAATTTCTTATAACTTCAGAACACGTGCTACTTAAGCAGCCAGCTTCAAACTACAAAATGGCGCAAGTAAGAACATTGCTGCCAGCAATTGTCTAATACTACCACCTATTAGCAATAAAGATAATAAACATGTCACAACCAACCCCGCTGTACCCTACATCCGGCGAATCATCTCAAGAAACTCTAAGTACATTTTTGTTTTCTAGATTTGCTAGTAGGACATTAACGTCCCTTATATAATTTAAGTTGTATATACAGATGAAAACATACAGTAATCCTGAAAAAAATAGTATCAATTGTTTTTCTGTAGATGTATATTCCAATATGATATGATATATTTCATTAGAATATACCTCAGTTCATATCATATCATCGTCTTTCAAACTGCGCTTTTGGCTAATGTAAGAAGCTATTGTGATTTCATCATCCAACAGATGGCTAATAATAAAACACGTGTAATAGTCATTGAGTCATTGTTCTGTTTAATGGATTGTGGGATCAAATCGATTGGTTTAGACGCGATTTAACTGCCGATCGGAGACCGTTAATTGAGGATGCTGACACCAAGTGTGATAATTTATGCACTCATAAATGCGGATTTTGGAAATAATGGGCAAAATTTCTTATAAGGACGCATGGATAAGTGACATTCAGAATGCAGATAATGTTGGAAATGCGCAGAAGTAGAAGTAACTATATTAACAATAAAAATAATTAAGTATTTATTAAATTACTAGCTTAATGAATAAAAACATAGCATACACAAACAATTATAAGGATAGAAACATAATAAAATATTAAACCAAACAGATAATTTCAATTGAGAAAAACCAATAAAACTCTTCGAATTATAAAAAGCAGTGGATCTGAACCTTTTTCGTTCGATGCCTATTAGAAGAAGGCCATGGACCCCTTCTCAGAATAATGTTTTTAAATGCACAAAATAAAATTTCAAAGGAAACCAGTTATGATAATTAAAATACAGTTAACAAAATAAAAAAATATGATACAGTAATAAAGATTTTCTTTCTTAGCATATTAAATGATAAAAACGAACATTTAATATATAGGAAATTTCAAGTTACATTTTATATACTAAAGTTATGTCAATGTGAAAACCAGATACAATCACTAATACTACTGTAATTTATTGCATATATAATATTTATATTTATAAGAGAAGAAAATGTTAGATTTAATTAGCGGTCAGTGAAAATAAATATAATGAGTTGAATTTTTCTCATCCTTGCTCACGGAATCCCTGAAATCTTTCCACGGATCACTGGTAAAGAATCCCTGTAATAAAATATATTGCCCTAACCTTAAAAAGTTACTGATTGCTAATAAGCAATACCTTTTGATAGAGACGATTATTATTTCTGTTTTTCTTTTTTACTTGGTTTTACAAATTTATAAGAGTTCAGAGGATACTTGTTACAAGAAAGGAGAATATTGAAGAATACGTATAAATAGAACAACATACACCAAACACAGCTTCGAGACTGGACTGTCTTCAAATTCTTAGAAGTGTCATCTGTCCCTGTTCTTCTATGTCTCCACTAATCTCATAAAATTGAAAAAGAGATTCGAATTGGTCCTCGAATCCCATTCGGTCCAATTTAGGTTTTATCCTTTTTCATCAAGATTGGCAGCAGAAACTCAATTCTGTTGTTTATGGCTATGTTTGTTAGAAGAATCGGTCAACATTGATCTCCCTACTGTCATCTTTATGAAACATAGTTCTTCTGATAGGCAATGATCATTGAAATGTTTGGTAATTTAGAAAAATCGAATGTTATATAGTAAAGGTTTAGGTTAGCAAAAATTAAAAACTATAGCGTGATATTAGTCGGTGCGCAACGAGTATATCGTATAATCTTAACACGGAACGATTAGAACATGTGATTTAAACAGAATTAGAAGCAGAATAAAACACGGTAATTCTGAATTTAAATTATTCTGAATTGCTTAACAGAGAAACAACGTTAACAAACTACTCAGCAATTGTCTTAATAGTGTGATTCTATGAGCTGTGAACTACACTCCAATAAATAGAGTGAAGACAGATCTCTCAATAAATTTAAGTGGCTGCAGAAAAAATACTAAGATAAAGAGAATTAGAAGCAGAATAAAACACGGTAATTCTGAATTTAAATTATTCTGAATTAACAGAGAAACAACGATATCTTTTAAAATTATATGCAAAATATGAGAAAAGCTATCCAAGGAAAACTCAAAATAAACGAAACTTATATTTTAATCGTAGAACAACATGTGAATTTGTAATGGATACTATAATTCAAACATAAAGTATGGAAAAACTGCTCTACAAGAATAACGAAAAAATTTAAAGACCAACATACAGTTAGCTAAAAAATTTAGTTGAAAAAAACCTAAAAATATTGAACAGAATAAGCACAAAAAATTCAAACACATGTTCCGTATACGGAACTCCAGGACTGAGGAGATTAAGGAAAGAATACCGAAGGAATTTTCTGAATCTCATTTAACGTTGACTGAAACTTGGGATTCGAACAGAGCGCTAGAATTTGAAATTGTCCAAACGTATATGCAATATGATTTTCGTTTGTTGATTGAAACCCCTTGAAACTTTATACGTTATTCGGAGATTGTAATTTCGTCTCTCAAATGTTAACTTTATTTTGATGTTTCAGGTCCAGAAATTAACTGTGATTCTGAAATTGAAGGAAAGGGTAAAACTTGGACTGCATTTTGTGAAGAGGAGAATATGGTCCCCTGCAAACATAACATAGGAGATCCTCCAGAGTGCACGTGTCCTCACGGGAAGAAATTCGATCACGGTCTAATGAAATGCATTGCAGGTAAGTGGTAAGATTAGATACTGCTTTCGCTTTATTTAACCTCTTCAGTCCTGAGGAACTTTTGCAATGTATACTAGAAATTTTTACTATTTCTCATCTTATTAGAGTTCTAAATGTGTAAAAAATTTTTCTTCAATTTCTCTTTTTTGTTGTTGCACAACATTTTGTCCCTTATAGAGGACAATAGGTCTCAGTGTGTAAAAAATTTCAAAATTCAAACACAATATGAACCCTTGAATTCCTTTTATTTATATCCTTTACAATTATTTGAAATTAATTTAAAATTAATGTATGGTAGACATTTTATATTTGGCGCAGCATGGCCCAAG
>AYEL01089461.1:0-57415 GCA_000484575.1 Olivierus martensii | reverse complement strand
TTTATTTCCCATTTAAATGTAAGTGGACAAGAGATTTCCACAATTTAGTATATATATATATTTTTTTATTATTTTCTTTCTTTCAAATGAGATTTGCTAGAAAAATATTTTAGAAATATATTATTCCTACTATATATATATTTATAGTATACATTCTTTTTTTTACTAGAAAGTTTAAACTCTTGTATTTAAAATTGCAACTGTCAATAAAGAATGATTTATATCTGGACATTTTCTTCAACAGCAATTTGACAAATTGCTATTAAAGAAAATATCCAGAATGCAATGTAATGTAGAGGAAAAATTGTTCTTTTATGTAATCTATAACTAGATTGGCCATTCCTGATCAGCTGCTTGCTACTAGTCGTCTTAGCAACTCTGAGTAAGGAACAAGGCATAACTGTGATCGGAGTCTGTTTTATTTACGAACTTTTAATACTTCATAAGGTAAGTAGGAAGGAAGAAAAAAATATATCTGATAAAAAATTTCAATTATCAATTATAAATAAATAATTATTAATAAATTTATAAATTTATTATAAAAATTTATTTATAAATATTTTAAAAATAATAAATATATATATATATATAAAAGACAGTAACCGTTATTCTATAATTTATTGATAAAATAAATGGTTTTGAAATCCTCCAAATTCTATCTCTCGATATATCTGTTTGAGTTGTATGATTTATTAAATATTTGAATTAATCATTTTGATGGTTTTTATGAAAAGTTTGGAGAGAAGGAGGAAAAAAAAAACCCTACTTTATTGATGAAAATCGAATGGAGTGAGAGATATTGCTACTATTTTCGACGATTCATAAATAATGTTCCTCATTGTAATTCGGTTTATACTCTACGAAACGGCAGAAAATAATCAAACTTTTAAAGGATAAAAAAAGCCGAAAATTGTAGTGGATTATCAATCCACTTACATTCGAAAGATTTTCTTTTTTTACGTTAAAAATATTTTATATGTATATATATATTTATTCATTCGGAATGATAAATATTTAAATTAAAAAAGGATTTTTAAACGTTAATCTAGCGAGTTTAACATTTATGCAATGCAAATTTATCGGATCGTTAAGTTTAAGGCGACTTTAAACTAAGCATAACTTCTAAGAGCTTATCCAACTTACGTAAAAAAATAAAATAACGACTTTTGAAAATTGAAAACAGTATATAATTGGCAAGACGTTCATGCCAAACAGACGTTTTTAGTTTTCTATGCATTGTAACGCTCGAACAGAAAAAATATATATTGTAGGAATGCTCATATTGAATATTTTAATATATGGTTACATTTATATATGCAGGGACGAATATGGGACGTAGTGAATCTCGGTCAATGGACGAACAAATCGCCACTTCCTGTATGGTTACGAGAGATGTTTCTTCGCCTCTTCGCCCTGATTTGCGCGGCCATCTCTCTACTAATAGCAAGAGTTAGATTGATGGGATCTCAGTTACCCGTCTTCACAAAGTAAGTGCAGGCCATCACTTTTAATGATACAATAATCTTCTACAACTAGATTACTGTACTCATAAAACGTTAATAAATAAGTAATGGATATCGTCAAGATTTTCGGTTAAATAATATCGAGTAAACAAGCTTGACTAATTCTTCCTCTTTGCTAAAGTTAACTTCGGCAAAATCCGCGGGTTAAAAGCTGTCAAAAATTTGGCTCAGGGTGATATAAACAAAGGTGTCAAATATATTTTTAAAATGGTAAAATTCAGTTCAGTTAATGAAGAGAATTTATCGCGGGCCTTACTATTATAATTAATAACTTGCACGTAACTAAATCTATGGTAAACAGAGATAATGGATAATTAATTTGAAAATAGTCGCATCATAAGCACTATAAATCATTAATAAACATGTTAATTATTTCGGTATTAAAAATGATCTGGACTTTGTAAATGATCTCCCCTAATCCAAGATTTAATGATAATCTCGATAATGGAGCTGTAAAACATAAAAATAATTAAAAATTTAAACTTATAAATCAAAAGATTGAATAATAAAACGAAAGAGAGAGAGAGAGATTCAATAGATATAATGTTACGAAAATAATAAATCTTAAGTTCTTAAGAGGAAAAAGAAAGTAGTGTGGGGTCGTTTATTGCCCATTTCGGAGTCTCTAATAAATGAAGCAGCTTAGAACAATTCATCAAGAGTCACTCCATTACACGTTTAGTCTCCGGACTACAATTTTCTATTCACATTTTTGAATGATTACAACCGAAACGTGTGCGAGACAAGAATGAATTTATTTTCGCACATAAGTCACCGGATTAGTTGATGTTATCAGAAAGTGCGGTTTTAACTTATAACATTTCCACACGCAGCCATTTAAAAAGAAAAAAAAAATGCAGAGCCGGAGACACATACTTCCCATAATTAGTGTGATTAACTGCTTTTTGCCGACGTGAATAATTATAAGAAAAGACTCGCACACATACATACAGAAGTTGGTCGGTATTCTACAGGCATTTTAAGTTACCGAAGCACATAGCCTGTAACTGTCTCATTATATATTCAGAGTTAACCTAACCATATGCAATGACGAATACCACCCAATTAGTTGGAAAATGCGGAGTGTGCATTGCACCTCTGGGACTTACGTGATGCGAGTTGGGAATGCATTAATCTGTGGTAGATAACTAATATACCGCCATGTTTTGTTTATTGATCATCTGACACGGTTCTCTGGTCGCTGTTGCTAAAAAGAATAACAGTTTTGTGTCAAGATATATTGGCGATGAGTGATGAAGAGAATAATCGTAAACGAACGAAGTAAAGGTGAGGTTATTATAATGGTTGCAGCTTTTTGACACCTGGGTAATATTTTAACCGGCTTTTCTTTCCTTTTTTGTCGTAATTAATTATTAATTTTCCTATTAACGTGATGAAGAAATTAAATTTGTTTCTTTTTTTCTTTTTTTTTTTGAATTTTTATAGGTTCGACAATCCCGCTGCTGTGTCGGATACTCCAACACGACAGCTTACCTATAATTATTTATTGCCTGTTAATGTTTGGCTGCTTCTGTTTCCTTGTGATCTCTGCTGTGATTGGACTATGGGGACCATACCACTTGTGGATTCGTTTCTCGATCCGAGAAATTTAGCCACTGCAGCGCTATATTTTGGTATAAGTGCTCTAATATGGAGTAGTGCTGTTTCGGAAGGAGACGGACACAGTTCTGTAATAATAATGGTAACTAAATTATAAGAATAAAACGTTTTATAAGAAAAGTTTTTGTTACTAAAAGAAAAAAAAAAGGAAAAAAATTGTATTTTGTTGTCGAAAATAATTCTTTAGATTTATTAAAGATAAAAAAAGCTTTCTCACCTCGTTTCAACAATATGTTTTTTTTTCTTTTTCTTTTCTTTAGAAGCTCTCTCATCTAAAGAAATGTATTGTTTGTTCTTTTCTAGAGTCTTTCTCTGATGATGTTTCCGTTTCTACCTGCTTCCAATTTGTTTTTTCCTGTGGGTTTCGTAGTAGCAGAAAGAGTTCTATACACACCTAGTATGGGGTTTTGTTTACTTGTAGCGTACGGATGGCAACTTCTTTATAAAAGGAGGTGATGTATATAGATCAATCACTACTGACATACAGATTATTATCTAAATTTATTTTTTTATATATATTTTTTAAATTAACCGAAAACTACTATCTCACTAACACTTTATCCACTTAATTTGATTTATAATTATTAAATAAAGAAGTAAAATAAAAAAAATAAATGGTTTCTTTATATATCTTGTTAAGCAATTCTTCGAAAACGATTCTTCACATGATTTTCTTATTTGTGTACAGGAGATGGAAGTTAATCGTGTGGAGTGGAGTTTTGGGTCTTCTTTTCATCCACACGCTGAAGAGTGTCCATCGGAACAGCGATTGGTGAGTGATTGATGAACTGTGCTAATGTTGTGTTAAGGCGAGAATTCGAAAGGAAACTATCTAAGATGATATTGCATCAAGAATTCAAATTGATCTTTCGTTTTGTTGAAACAACTATCTAACTGGAGCAGAAAATTGAATTTTTCTTTACGTCTTTTGTATAGAATTTTTGCAACCATAACAAAAGATGTTTTGTTGACCGACGATGAAGTCAATTTCCGAATCTCGTTTTTTTTTACTTCTTCTTCTTCTTTTTTTTTATTTATTAATTAAAACTTTAGAGTAGATTTCTTTCTTTTCTAAAGAATTGTTGAAATTTCTAAATACTATTATAATAAATTTTTTAAACAAATATATTTTTTTTATCCGGTTTATATAAATCGTAACGACAGAGAAGTATTTCATTAAAAGAAATATATATTTTTTTAATAAATATTTTTTACCGATTGAAAGACGTGTTAAGCTTAAAATCTATAGTTGGATCATAAATAAATTGTGTTTGCTTCAAGGTGTCATTTATTTTTCATGACAGATAGACTAGGTCAGCGCTCTTCCTTTATATCATAACTTTATAGGCTCTATACCATTTGTCCTGAAGATTATCAAAGAAAACTTTTTTTTTTTATCGTTCCTAGATCGATATTTATTTAATACGATATTATTATTTACTTTCTTCCTTTTCTTTTTTTTTAAATTTAGGAAGTCTGAATACACCATTTTCATGGCTGGATTGAGAGTTAACGATCGCAATGCTAAATTATATAACAACGTTGGTCATGCGTTAGAAAATAGAGGAGACTATCAGAAAGCGTTAGAATATTTTCGTAAAGCTTCCGAGTAAGTAAAAAAAAAGAATTAATAATAATAATAATAATAATCTGAGATTTAATTAATTACATAAATCTTTTCATATTTAATTAATTAATCAAATTCATTTTCTTAGCGAGTTGTCTCTCTCTCTCTTTCATTGTTTGCAGTTTTCTTGTTAAAAATTTCTCGGATGGAATCAAATCGGTTTGAAATAACACACTAAGCAAATATTGAATATCATAAATGCTAAATTATTGTTTAATTAAATATATATGCACATAAAAAAACAGGAAAGAAAAGATATGTCTTCGGAATACTTAACAGATAAAACAAATAATGAGAATTAGCAGTTAATTAAAGTAAAATCAATAACTCAAATAGTATATATACATACTGTATTGTAATAAAACTAATTTTACCGAGCTGTCATAGTGATAAATTGTTTCTAATACGATTCTGTTATTTAAATGAATTTTATGTAAAATAGAGTACAACCAGATGATATAGGAGCACATATTAATGTAGGAAGGACTCTGAACAACATGAGAATGTATCAAGAAGCAGAGGAAGCGTTTTGGAAGGTAATTATCATTCTTTATGTAAATTTAAATTTTTATTTTAGTGCGGACATTTCGTTCTGTTTAGAAGTCATACATAATGTAAAACACATAAAAATGGAAAAATTCGAGGTCTATATATATATAAGTTTCCTTTATCTTTTCCGTTTTCACTGTTTCCGTTTCTTCTAAAGCGACTTTACATTTTTATTTATCATATGTCTATAATACATTTTGTTGAATTTTTATCTATTTTTTTCGTTTTCTTTGTTCGTGATGTTCACACAGAATTTTAGCTGATGTCTGGTAGACTTCCTTTTTTGCTTTTCTTCGAGATTAAAACTGGTATCCATCTCGAACCATATTCATCGAATAGAATAATAAGGAAGTAATAAATTAAACTCAATCAAAACAAAGTTTCAATCGTTGACGGATTGACAAGAGCTTTAGAAACAGCCATCGTTTCAGATTGTTCACAACTAATTTTCGACGTTTCAATGGTAAATGAAGCAGCGAGAATAAAATTAAGTCGGGATTTATAGAGTATATTAGAATAAGGAGATTAGTTAAAACAGTATTAATTAAATTGTGAGACGTTCATGTTAATGGCAATCTGTAGGATTAAAAAAGTATCTAATGAACTAGAAAGCTACTTATGTTCCCGAATTGAGCCTCATAAAATAGTTTCTGCTGCAATCTTACTGACGTCGGGAGGAATAAAACTGTTCTGTCAATGATTACTTTCTTATTAGGTGATAAAATAATTTGAGGAAGGAGGAAAAAAACTAATAGCCAAGAACAAAATAAAGCAAAAATTCTTATTATCAAGCCATTTTAATAGACAATAATTACAGCATTTATTATTATCATTAATTTTTTTCAAATTCCAATGGTAATATTTTATGTCAAATTAATTTTTACGCTCTTCTTAATATTTTTCTATAAATTTTTTAACTTTTTATAAATTATAGTTGCTTAAATTTTCTTCAAAAAAATTTGTTCAGAAAGGAAAAATATACGCATAAAAGAGGGGGGAAAAAGAAAAACTTTGAGCGATTTATATTTAATCACCTGAAGGACTTGGGTTGCTAAAGAAAGATTAAAAGTGCAGTACTTTAATTTACAAAAAGGAAAAAAGAATCTCTGTTCCGATTCGTCAGTTTAATTTTCTGTTAAATATAAAAAAGAGCAAATAAAGATAAAGTAGATTAATACCGGACCACAGCACACAAGAAAACCGATGCTTTTAAAGTAGAGAAGTAAATTTTTTAAACTGATTTAGTTCTGTGATACATACTTTAAAAGTCTGGTTAAGCAAACCGATAAATCTATTGAATTAACGTCTATCGATAGTCAGTAAAAGATTAAAATATTCATCAGGACATCTTTTGTCCAAAACTTATCGTCACTCCCTCAGGTGACATCACGTCTTTAACCGAAGATTGCAATCCGTCTCCATTAATACAATTTCCAAATTCATCATCTTGAAACGTTTCGTGTCCGCATTAAGACAATATAAAGTTCGTTAGGGATTTTCATCTTGTTCAAATTAGTGCCAGGAGGGAGAGTAATTACGAAACTAGCGTAATTTCCTTAACTGGTTCTATTGCTGACAAAGGGGTCGAAGTAATTTTCTACAGTCTGATGCCGAAGGGATTTATACTTTCCACGTATGATTTAAACATGAATTGCCACTACAAATAAGATACAAAAATAATAAAAAATAAAAATATAAAAAAAATCTGCAAATAACAAAAATACATAAGTTAAATTTATTTATTTATTTAATTTTTTTTTTTTTGCTCTTCCCAACAACTATTATCGATTTTCGACGTGTTTTCTTCTTCGTGAAACTTTAGGCAATAAAAACTGTACTTTACAAGTTAACAGTAAGTAAATTAATGCAGGACATTAAGAAATCCGCTGTTAACTGAATTTATTTTATGCTTTTTTTCTGTTAAGGCAAAAAACTTGCTTCCAAGACCTCGTCCAGGTGAACAGTACCAAGCCCGTGTGGCACCTAGTCATCTCAACGTTTTTTTAAACTTGGGAAATTTGATATCTAGGAATGATACCAGACTAGAAGAAGCTGATTCGGTAAGCAATTTTTTTTCACTCTGATAAACGCTAAATAATTGGAAAGAACATTGACTGATCTCTTTTTATTTCATTCTGTCAACCGCGATAATGTCCAAAGAAAACATTGAAAACGTTCTAAACTTTAGAAAGAAGAAGGGAAAAAAATGCTGCATTCTTACGACTGTTTAAACTTCGCATTTAAGAAAAAATTCCTTTAAAATTGATTAAATGCCGCTTTTATGTAATATTTTCTAAAGAAAGAGAGAAATATGAGTAACGACCGGAGCAATGATCGTGATTAAAATTTGCATATTTAAAAACAAAGGAAAAAAATCTGATTTCATTTTCATCTCGACTGAATTAAAGATGAGAAGAGTAACCGAATTAATCCCTAGTTAAAACTTAAGTAGAACTTGTATTAGAACGTAGAGAGGATAGTCGTTGATGTTATTGAGTAAAATTGATTCCAGTAAAGATGCTTTTAGCCAAGAGAAATTCAAGCTGCAGTAAATGTATTATTATGCTAGTGCGTTATTATGAAAAGACCCATTACTGTACAGAGTTTAAGTTCACTTCGGTTTGCAGCTGGAAACTTGATCTCCTATGTTTGTTATATATAACTGGAATATACTCGACATTGTCTTTCCACAGGCGATTGTTAATCATTAAATGGACGGAAGTTGTAATACTATCCTTTCTATTTTATAACGCTTATATCAAAATTAATGGTAAAAACTAAGTCGAGTAATTATGTGGGAAATAATCAGTGATTTGTTAGATTATAACTTGACTAACCAAATGGGTTAATAAACAGTTAAGACACCTTCTAAATTATATTTTCTAGACAAATATTCTGGCTTAATTTCTCCCGTTTAATAAATATTCTTCATGTAAAACTGATTAGTTAGTTAAAGATTTGAAAGGGTAATGAACAGTAATTAAGTAATTTAAACGGCTGTTAAGAGCTTTATTTTATCGTCTGCTCGATTTCTATAAAGCCTCTCTCTGACCCTTTATAAATTATTATTCTAATCGACTCATAAATACAATTTTAAAACTCTTCGTCACGGATTTATATTAATAATATTATTAATTCTTTCTTCCAGTTATATAAACAAGCCATTAGCATGAGAGCAGATTACATCCAAGCTTATATCAACAGAGGAGATATTCTTGTAAGATTAAACAGGTTTGTTGGCATTTTATAAAGTTGGAAATTACCTCCAACAGTAGAAAAAAGACGATCAAAATCGATAACTTAATTAATTAATTTTTATAAGACCACTTAATTATTCTTCGATACTTAAAATTGCTTGCGTCATCTGAAAGTGACTTCAGTCTTTTATAGAACCGAAGAAGCCAGAGAAGTATACAAGAGAGCCTTAAAATTTGACAGCAATAATCCAGATTTATATTATAATGTAAATCTAGAAGATAAAATTTATTATTATTGTTATTTTTTTTCTTTCTATTTATTTATTAACGTTGTCATCTTTGCGGTTTAAGTTAGGTGTTGTGTTATTGGAACAAGGACAAGCTACGGAAGCACTGCAGTACTTCGATAAAGCTCTGAAATTAGATCCAGGACACGAGGTATATGAATGTCACCGTTATTTAATGCTTTTAAATATAATTAATGAACGTTTTGGATAATTTTTAGAACTTTTTATAGCAAGCTTTAATGAATTCTGCCATACTAATACAAGAAACGGGAAGTCCCCAATTAAGGAAAGTTGCTCACGAAAGGTAATTTTTAATTAGATTAAAAATAACAACTGAAAGTTTGTAGAATATTTTAATAATTAAAATAGCTTACAGGTGTGTTATTTTTCTTGTTTATTTTTAGATTGAACGTATTATTACAGAAAGGAAAAGCCAGTGAAAGAGTTTATTTCAATTTAGGAATGTTAGCAATGGACAATCGTGACATGAGCGAAGCAGAAAAATGTTTTCGCAAAGCCATTGAGGTCAGATTTGATTCGATACTTTCGTGTACACACATATATATATATCTGCTTATATCCGAAAAATCAGAAAAATTTTCGTAACTTTTGCAGTTAAGGGACGATTTCAGAAGTGCCCTTTTCAACTTGGCATTACTTCTTTCCGATGCTCACCGTCCTTTCGAAGCTGTGCCTGTTTTAAAGCAATTGTTAAAAGTGAGTTATTATTATTTATTTTTCCAAATCGTTCGTTAATGAATAACAGTTTAACATTTTGTTCTGAAGTCTTTCCAAACAAAGTGCATTAAATAATCTCTTGGGTGGAGTTTTATTCCTTAATATATCGTTACACTCACGAAAAACATTCATAAATTTATTTCATTTCCGCTTTCTATATACACAGTTACAAACACGTTGCCCTCTTACAAAAAAAGGATTTTTCTCATTTATAAATCTGGAATATTTTTTCTCGTTCTCTTCTAACTATTTTCGTTTTATAAATAAGGATTTTTAAATGTAAAAATAAACATTTATCGATCGAGATAAATCGATATTTTTGTGAATATAAACGAATTAGATTTTTATAATTTCGAATTCTCTTTAAAGCTGGCGGCTTAATGAAAGTTGCTGCATTTATAGTTATTTTATTGCCGGAGATTGATCTTTATGAATGCTTTTAAGAGGAGTTTTTATTAGTCTAGATTAACAATTAGAATAGATTTCTTACTATCGATAACTGTTTACGAAACTTCGAGTAGTAATTTTTATTTTTTATTTTTATTATTGTATTTTATTTCCATTACTTCTAACGTTAATGGACAATCGACTTTGATGCATTGAATCACACACGCTTTTCAAATTCTGCTGGCTAGAAAGATAAACTGATTATTTTGTCATTAAACAGATAGCAGATTGCATTCGATATTAATGAATGTGTGAATATTTAACTGATGTTGATAGAACGAAAAATAAATACCGTATAGAAGAATAAATCACAGTTCGCCAAGCTAATTTTTTTTTCTTTTCTTTCTTTTTTATAAGATAGAATTGGATGAATCGTTCTCAATGAAGTAATTTACCAAAAATATATAACGGTTGCTGAATTTTTTTATGTTGAAAACATACATTTATATCATTAAAAAGTTCATTAATATCGTTCAGAAATTTACTTATCTTTAATGATAAAAATAATTCATTCATCTTTACTAATAAAATGTTTATTTTGAATGTTTTCGTACGTTAAAAACGGTACGAAAAATATTCGGAAGAAAACAAAATACTACAGTAGAGAAAAAATAAAAATATGTTTTGATTAATATTCATAGAGACAGATAAAAAATTGTGGAAGATAATGTTTTTATTGAATATAAATTTATTTTCTCTCCATTTTCCATTTTTGTCTCTGCGATCAAGTTTGCATTCTATCGGTTTCTCAATCTCTGACGTTAAAATTGAAGGATTTAAAGAAAGGATGAAACGAATATAAAAATAATAATAGGTAAAAAAATTTCCACTTTAAAACTTGGTTAACAACAAAAACGAGAAATGCAGAATATATAAGCTATATATAAAGAAGTTCAAAAACAGATATTTTTCGTACATTAAAGAATGATTGATTGGACTACAAAATGGATAATTATAAACGTCCTTTTTCATTTTTATGATCATTATAATTGTTCGATACTTAAATGGAGAAGCTTTATTATTATTATTATTATTATTATTACTACTATTATTATTCTTTTTTCCCTCTCTTGCGACGCGGTCTAATCATTCAGAATAAACGACAGTAACTCGCGAGTTCTGTCCCATTTATCGATTTATTGTGCAGACTGTCTTTATTTTGATTACTTCACTTCCTGCGAGAGTTAATCGGTCGATACGGATACAAATTCGCGATAAAGATGTTTGCCATATCGAATTTAACTAAATAAAAGAATTAAGGAAGAAAATTAGAAAGTTTTATTTCTACAACATACTAATATATATATATATTTTGTGTCTTAAGAAGAGTTAATTAAATTTAGCTTAAAACAACATCTTCTATATTTAATTTAGAATCATCCCGATCATGTAAAAGGTCTTATACTCTTGGGAGACATATACATTAATCATGTTCGCAATTTGGATGCCGCTAAACAGGTGATAACAATCAACTTTATTAAATATTCATCCTTAATTTATTAATTACGATATTAAAATGATTTAAATAAACTAATTTCATTTTAATATTTGATTGTGTTTAAATATATTTAACCTTTATAACACGACGATATCAAATAGAAGAGTGAGAGAGAGAGAGAGAGAGAGTTTCCGTAAATTAAATTAGAAATTTTCTAAATATTTATTTTATTGTTATTTTTTTTAGTGTTATGAAGATATTTTATCGCTAGAACCTTCCAATATTCAAGCATTACATAATTTATGTGTGGTGTACGTAGAACGTGGACTTTTATTAGAAGCGGAGTCTTGCCTGAAAAAAGCAGTCAATATGGCTCCACAGGAAGAATACGTCCAACGACATTTAAAAATAGTGAAAGCTCGTCTAAAACAGCAAGAAGATAAACAATCGCTTAACGGACGAAACAGTAGCTATTCTAGCAAGTTTACGCTGCTGAATTAAAAAGAAAATAAAATAAAAAATAAAAATTCTTCTTCTAAACAATCGCAAATGATATAGGTTGGAAGAGTCGATCATCAAACCAAAGAAGTTCCTAGAATGATTATATTGGTGCTATATCTGGTCCTTCAACAGGATACCAAATAAATATATCTATGCTATGTACTAATTAAGTAGTAATATCCGTGTACATACAGTAAATAGGACCATTATTTTTATATGTGCACCTTTTCTGTTTAACAGGAAGGTGTATCGGTGTTCGTAACCACAACAATTTGATTATTTTCTGTGATAAAATGATAACGGAATGTAGAATATAACGTATTGTGTTTAACAAAAAAATATATTATTGTTTCTTTTCAAGTATTTATATAATTTGTGTAGCATTTTCAATATATCATTGATCATTGCTTCGGACGATGATGTCTTGAAAACGTTAAATTTTCCAAAAGTTACACGAAAAAAATTTGAACTAGAGTTCTATTTTTATTGTATATAATTAGTTTACGTATACCAAAGATATCATGTAATATGCGTTGTTTGAAAACAAAGAATGGACCATTTCTTATAGTAATGGGCATATCAGTATATAATTACTTCCTGTGATCAATAAAAATACCTTTCAAATTTTTTAAAAATTTTGTATAGTGTTATCTTTATAAATAAGTATAAGCTTGCAGAGAAAATAAACGGCTTTAAACCATAATATTGCTTTTATTTGATGTTCGTGGATGTCTCGAATAATTTTTCAAATGAGAAATAATTGAAAACTATTTTCTCTTTAATAACAAAAAGTAATATTTTACGAATAAAATTGGATAAAGGTAAAAAAAATATTTTTTCACGGGTCATCAACTGTACAAGAAAGAAAATAATGACTCTTCATTCATCCATGAATTTTACAAAACTAGAATAATTTTAGATTCAATCGTCTGTAAATTCTCCAAGAATTATTTCAACCGATTGTAAAGCAACTTTTTACAATTTTCTTTCTTTTTTTATAAGAATTTATTCCAATTTAATATCAAAACTAAAGTTAATTGATAATATAGGTAATGGCGAAAACTATTATCTATCTTGCAAGCCATTAAGATATAAGTCAATAATGAATATCTCATAAAGAATGAGTGAAAATCTATGCCATTACTGCGGTATATTACGTGATAACAGTGCAGACAGATATCAATTTGTTCCACATACAAGAAAGTACCGTTATTAGATTAATTGAGGATCATTGCACGGTCCAGACTGGAAGATTTTAGTCGAAATTACTTTATCAAATTGTACTTTTTCTTTTAAAAGTTTAATAGGGAAATCTCGGATTGGCAATCAACTTTTACTCGTCCCTCTTTGCATTCATAATTCATTTTAGTTTGGTCGCAATTGCTAATGTCTTTAGTTTTGTTTCTCGTTTGTAATTTGTAAAAGGTACCAAATTGTTCGACTTGTTAAAACTTTAAAACCGCTTCTAATACATCATTTGATTTTGTTAATTAAGTAATGGGTATTAACCTTTACAACTCTAGAATATATTATATACTGATTGTTACCATCTCTAGATATTGGATTCGCTTTTAGAATTCTAAATGAATGGTTAGGGTTTTGGTGTCCTAAGATTCAGCTTTCCATCCACGTACATTAGCCAATGAGTACATGGAATATTTTATAACCCGACAAATAACATTCAGTAGCGTGTGGCCAGTCATAACGTTTAAACTTCACTCTGTTGTGACCTGCAGGAATGTAATTTGCTTAATATATAGACTGTTTTAATTATTAAAGCAATAAATTCTTTAATTTACCATATATAGATTTTTGTTTTTGTTTATTAAAATATCATGACATAACAGTTAACGTTTTCAACCGTGACAACTGAACATAGGAATATATTTATACCTTTCGCACCAAATTTGAAACATTGCCAGATATAAATGACAGAATTAAAGCGACGAATTTATTTATGTTATTAAAAATTATTATCTGATGGAATTCCAGAATGTTTATGATAAGTTCTTTAATTAATAATCAATCTTGTTGTGCCAACCAAAACTTTATTACGTAATTAACCTTTACAGAATCCGTTTAGGATACTCGCGGAATTTGTTAATCCTCTCCTTTCCCCGATAACAAATACTTTAATTTTCTTATAAAAATTCGTATTTTTTAATGATTTCTGGTTATAAAAAGGAAGTTTATAACCTTACAACCATAATAAACAGACTAATGAAATGTTTTTTTTTTTTTTTTCTTTTATATAGAATAAGATTATCGAAAGCGCGATAACCGGCTTCGTTTATCAGTTCGGGCCATTCGATCAGAAATCCGTAAAAGTTTAAAATAATCAAAAAAGAAGAAAAAAGAAAATAATGGAATGTGAAACTTTGTATTTATAGAGTGTCAAGTGAAAAATCACGCCCTTTGTATAAAAGTAGAGTGAAGTCAGCTTTCAATAACAGAATGAAAGCTTCTATTCACATTCCATTGAGATCAACGTTATCGCTTACTATGGAAGCAGAAACCGGACTTTATTCCATTTTTATTGAAAAAAAAACTATAGTAGTCATCTATCTCTACTTCCACTAAATTTATGCCGTTTTGTGAATGATATAAGTTGAATAGTAGTTCATCTAGCCAATAGAATGCTATCATTTGACCATTTTATGATCCGCACAAAATAGGTGTCTGAACGATCGATGTCGATAGATATCTATTTTCTTTGAAAACTAATCTGCTATCGCACTAAAATGGATCGAATTTCGTACATCCAACTCAGCTGAATGTTAAAAGCCAGAGAATGTCACCATGACTCACTTTTCCAATACGGTTATTCATTGGAAACCATTGATAAAGGGAATGCAGGGACACAATGCAATTTGAAAACTGCAGCAAAACTTTGATGGAAACGAAAACTAAAGATATATATAAATATTCTTTTTGAAAAATTCAACAAAAGAAAAACTTATAACAGTTGGAAATTTATGTAATTTCCGTCATGGGATTATTTACTGTTTAATTAAGCGTTCAAATGAAAGGAAGTTACAAAGAAATATATATTTCTATCCCCTCTCTATTCAAACTCATTACTTACGGTTTTATCTTCAATGTGTTTGCATAAATCAAAGGATTGGAGAGGTTCTCCAAGTGTAAGCTCTCTTCGCTTCACATCAAAGCGGATTCAAACGCCCAAACTAAAACTAATCGCTTCTTTGATACCGAGATATTTCAAGTTGTCATGAAACTTGTCGCGATGTCTTCCACCGATCGATATTTGTCGTAAAGATGTTCTGTTGCTTTCTGATAACACCTGGAATTGACCATAGCAAAAATTTAACAACTATAAATTAGGATGGATTACGTCAAAAATATCTATAATGTTAAATAATTAAACGGAGAACTTTTCTTTTTTTTATTTTATTTTACGCTCATTCTCTAAAAGTTCTAGCGGATATAAAAATTTTATTCGATAAAAAAAAATGTTGAAATTTTATATTAAACTAAATTATTTACTTAAAATATAAAACGTTTAATGTTTAAAAATATAATAAAGAAAAAAAGAAAAATATGTTTGGGATTAAAATTTAGTATTGTATCTAATGATGGTTTAGCTTTCCTTGTTCTTTTATTTGACTTTGGAACAATTGTGTGCTTGTACTATGTATACAAACGGGTATTTTGAAGAGTTAACGGAATTCAAGAGAAAAAAAATTTCCACTAAAGGTTTATTTTGTTGAGTTAAAGAGGCGGAACAAACGGTTGAAAGAATCTATCCTTAACTGAATTTAGTATATATTTCTGCTTCAGAAATGTTTTCTGAAATAACAATTTATATATCTATCTATCTATATATATATTTCTTTTTTTTTACTAGGCAAAAGAAAAGTTAAAAAATTTTAAAGAATTGTTATGACTTTACCGAGTAATTTATATTTCTTTCGTTTGAACTATAGAAGAAAAAATATATTTATAAAACTTTGAGAAAAGTTTAGTGACTAATAAAGGTATTGTGGGATAATTAGATTACATTTTGTGGAGTAATTCCCACCATACCACTAACCAATCAGCTAAATAAGGAAACGTGACGTTAACTATGGAATGTACCCTATCGACATTGCATGGGTGTGACCGCAGATCACTGTGCAGCGATTGACCCAAATACCACCCGGAATCCGTAATTGGCTCATCTTATCCTTAAAATCAGATAATTCTACACCGCAAACCGACGCATACGTAAATCGTCCTCTAAATAAATGAAAAAATAAAAGAAAAAAAAGCTGTTCAAAATCCTCATCTTTGGTGTACTCTTCAATCTTCACAGTTCGATTGCTTTCAAAAAATAATTAGCAGTAAAACATAGAGAGAATAACTTAAGCCTGTTATTTAAACCGAAATATCAAATTATATCCCACGAGATGAGATTTTTTTTTCTTTATTTTTCTTCTTTTTCGATAGTTCAAATATGCATTTTTGTCTTTTGAAGGCTCGGAAACCAAAGATCTCTCACTTCCCTTTGACGATCTGTCAATATCGAACCATCACTTCTGTAATATGAACTCTCGGAATCTCGCATTTCTCTCCTAAAACTCTAACTCGGCACATCAACCAAATATAATATCAACCAACAGTTTTGCATTCTAGCAAAGTTTCTCTCTCTTCTCTGCTTGGCCAAACCTACTTAATTTTCGACAGCCGAAATATCTTATCCCCTTCTTTTTCTCCGAGTATATTTCTCTTCTGAGGTTTACAAAGTACAGATTTTTATTTATTTTTTCCTTTTTATTTTGCTTATTTTTTCAATTTCTAAAAAATAAAATATATTACGGTAAAGTTTCTCTACGGCGTTTGCATTTTTATAATAAAATATATATCTCCGGAATACGTTTCATCAATAAAAGTATATTTTATATACTTTCATAAAAGGCATGTCATACATTTTTTCCCGTTTAAAGTATTCAATTTTGCATGCAAAAACTATATTTCAATCCTATAATGCTTTAATTTATAAAATGATTCCATTTATAAATCAACATCATTTATTTTTCTGTTAGAATATATATATATAAATATATATTTTTTGTTGTTTTATCCTTCCATTTTTTTATTTTGCAAACCCATTATCGGGCTTATTTGCTTTTCATTCAAATTAATCACGAAGAAAATGGAAAACTAATTCAAATTATATGATTCAAATTACAGATGAAAAACTACCTTTGCTCTATTTTTAACCAAACAAAAGTCATATAAATTTAATGGAAAGGAAGAAGAAAAAGAAGGAGAGGGGGATTAAAAAAAACTATCAAGAAATAAGAAACAATGAATTATGAACTTCATTAATTCCTTCAACTTCAGAATATATCGAGTAGTTTTTCTGCCTTTAAAAAATTTCATTTTTTTAATGCAAATCTGTTTTTTTTTTTTTTTTTTTTTTTTTAACTGGACGAGTTAACGAAACCATCCGATTTTTTTTTTTTTTTTTTATATAATTTCTGTAATCGTTTCGTTTTACACGTTTGCATAATACATACAAAATAAAAGCAAATTTCTGTAGCAAAATATTTTCTAAAAATTTTTACACACAAAATTTCAATATACTCGCGTTTATATTCATTTAATCTATCGAATGATTGATTACAGTCACAAAAAAAAAGATAAAAGAAAAGACGAATTGTTAAAGTTTAATAAGTCAAATTGATATTCTGCATAAGTCAATTAATTTATTACGTAAGCGAATATTTTTTTTTTCTTTTTAAACTACCACTACTACTACTACTACTACTACTACTACTACTACACCACTGCTACTAAAGCAACAACTCTTTTTGTTTGGAATATTAATAAAGTTATGAAAATGAAAAGTAATGTTTATTAACAAGAATTAAATTAGGAAAATAAGAAATGATTCTGTTGTTGTCGAAGATGTTTAATTTTATTCAACAATGCTACTACTACGGTTCTAATTATCGCCAATTTTTATTTTTATTATTTTGAAAATTCTTTCCCTTTGCAAGTCTGTGTGTCAACCGGAATCCCTGGAGGAATAAATAGCTCATCTAGTTACCAGTTAATTGAACTACTCGGTAAAATGTCTTAGAAAGTACTTGAATTAATAATTCTTTTATACTTTATTACTTGCCATATACATATATATGTACTGTAACAAAAGCAATAAATTACATCTCATTAATTCTATCCTTTTACCTTTTATGTGTTACCTTCTTCAATGGTAGTCCCGCTAACAATCGTTTTATAAAAGAACCAAATTCCGAACTATCAAAAGAGTATTGAATCTTTGCTAACTTTAACTTTGATCACCCCGGTGAGACTTTTAGACGTACTCAAAGGGGATTGAGGTCCGATTCACCTTTTTTTTTTTACTTGATGCGTCTTGATTGAGGTAATTTAATGTACCTCAGATTGAGGAAAGTCTTTCTGCCATCTGCTCAACTTCATTAACTTTACAGTAGGCGTTACTGTCGATTTCTAAATTTTATTTATTTTTTTTTTCAAGAAAAGAAAATAGTTCATTTAACCGAATGTTTACTGCATACAACATTTTTGAAGAACATAAATCGTTTTTGCCATTATTTTATGAAAAATAAAAAAATATATATATAATTATGGAAAAGTTTTTAGCTCCAAGGCCTATTTTAAAATAGGTTATTATAAATTCCAACTAAATTTTAAAATTATTAATGTTGCTTATTAAAGAAGTGGGGAAGGGGGGAAAATGGGACTTTTATAAAATATTTGGCTTCATAATAAAATTATATTGCCTGCTTTACAATTTAAAAGAAGAAGAAAAAAAAAAGTTTTCCAACCTCCACTGTTAGTAATTGCATTTTATTCTCGGAAAGGTGGATGGGGGAAAAAAAGTCTTTCGAAGTTTTCACTCTCTAGAACAGACTTTTCGTCGACAGAGCTTTTGTTAAAATACTTTATACTCTATCTCCATAATTATTACCCGAAAAGCATCATAGGAGATTATAACGTAAACTTTTATAACTCTTTATTGCTGTAAAGAAATTGAATTTATGTGACAAGAACCATCGTCAAAATTTAATAGACAAGTGTACAGAGGTAACAACTGAATTATTTGATGCACACATTCATCATTTTCTAGATAACTAGTGATGAAGACATAACTTACAAAATTTAATACCCAACTTTATTTCTCAATTATGTTAGACTTGATGTTAACTGATTATTATGTTATATTTTCGGAAACAATCTCTTTAAAAGTAAAACTTTTCGATACAGAAACTTAATTTTGTATTAAAAAATAAAATTGTTTTGAAAAATATTTAAGTGACTATTTATTGCAATCTCTTAAATTGAAATGGCATATCCATTGGAATCATAGGAATGCGAGGAATGAGAACATCTTCACCTTTGAAAGGTCCTGTCAAGATTGTTGCTTCTACAGCATTGCTCATTAATTTTTTTACTGCAAGCCATCTGCCATTGCAAACCTTTGGCTGGTTGATATTTTGCAATATGATAATTGGCACGCCAATTTTCAATTGCAGTATTGTGCGGTGGCATTCTTGTCAGGTCAGACAGAGTCTGGCAGTTCTCCAAGTTGAGGCAGTTTAATTTTCCCGGCTGCGCAACACATTCCTTTCTTTTCTCCATTAAATTTCAGAGCCTTGCAATAAGGACACACTTCAGTCATAGTGCCGATGAGAACATGCCGGTCAAACTATAATCATCAGCTGGGTTGTACCGGAATGCAAGGCGATTGTAATCACGTGATTGCCGAGCACAGAGTCGTGTTTGACGCTGATCTGCTGTTTCTCGTTGACGTCTTTCAGCCACTCTCAGCTTGTCGCGTTCATTCTGTTGAGATCGAAGCAGATCTGAAGCTGCAGAACGCAATCGCCGTGCTTGCAACTGTGCATCCTCAAGTCTGGCTGCATGTCGCTCTGCTGCTTCCTCAGCATGTATTTGAGCCATTTTTTGTCTGTTTCGTTGTTCGCTGATGCCTGTTCTTCCTCAATTTGATTTTCAATTACTCGTTGCATTGCTTCTGCACCGCAAGTACGATGACCTACGTTTGATTTTCTGCGAGGCATTTTTTTGCATATTTTACGCCCCTTTTCCAATCAGGGAGCAGGGCCAGTTCCAACCACAGGTTGCACCCACACCCGTGGAGGGGGCCGGATGGTGAAAGACGGGATCACTGGGCCAGACCCAGCACCCCAAAAAAAATCCAGGACCAGACCTGGAACACGAACCCAGATCCCCCAGTGTGGCACACCAACGTGTTACCACTCAGCCATCCGGCCATCTCGAGGCATTATTTGAATGAACTAAACCAGATCAATTGTACTGAGAAAGAAGAAAGTTATAACAAAAACATATAAAATTGCAAAACATTAAAAAAGGAAAAAAACGAACTAAAAACAAAAAAAAAAATTAAAAAATACTAACGAAATATTTCAATTCAAATGCAGATCAATCGACACAGCTTAATTCCACCGCCAATTGCACTGAAAAATAAGAAAACGGTTAAAAAAATGAAATGAAAAACAATGAAAAAAGAAAAAAATAAATTATGCTCACAAAATGAACGCTATGGTAAACGACACAGCTCAATTCCAATGCAATGTCACATGAAATAATTAAATCAAAATGAAAATAAGTCGAAATCTATGAAAATTCAATTTAACAATGTAGTCGGAAACACTGAAATGGAATCTTAAAATATTTAGTATAGCATGTGTTGCTTTTACGTCCAATAGATGGCGCTGTTTTTCAAAAAAGCATGTTTTTACCTGTCACAGGTGTGACATCTATATAGCAGATATATAAAAAAATACGTGTATTCAAATGCAACATTATGTCAAAATTTCAAACCAATCGGTGAAGAACTTTCGGAGATTTAATATTTGGAACAAACGAACATTTACATTTTTATTTATATAGATGAAGTAAAAATGGGGATTTTTTTTATTAACCAAATATGTTACTTGCTAATAAACTTATTATCTGTATTGTAAAAAGAAGATAGATAGATCTACTTTTAGATTGAAAACCTTTATTTCTTGATTAAAATTATTTATTGTTCCTAGAGAATTATTTTTTCCTCCCATTTTTCTGTTATTTAATGCTGTTTGAATTATACAAAATTACTTAAAGAACAGTTTTAATTCTTATAATAGACTTTACTTTTTAATTTAATTTTCCTAATATTTCTATTTAGGTTTTATATATTATTGTATAAAATTCTTTTTAGAAAGAAATAGCTGATAAACGAAAGCAATTGCTTGATGATATTGACAAAATAAAGCAAACTATAAATGAGCAGAAAAAAATATTAAATTCAGAAAAATATCAAAATTCAAAGGTATATAAATTAATGTTATATTTTATATTCATATTTTAAAATATTTTTATTTTTTAGAATTACATTTTTTTTTAATGATACGGCGACCACCGAGATCTACACTCTTTCCCTACACGACGCTCTTCCGATCTAGGTAAAAGAAGAATGTCAGTATTACATCGAAAGTTTTGACAAGATAACCAAATCTAAGGTATTTGTTTTAAATGTGCTTTTTTTTTTAATGTAAATTTTAAGTATCTATGTTAAATTTACTTGTAATTGTAAATTTCTTCTATATAAATTCAATCTCAATATTTCAAAAAAAAAATTTAAAGAAAATAACCTATATTATTGTTTATTTGGATCTTTATGTATTTAAATTGTAATGTTTTGCAAAAATTATTTTAAACAGATATTTCTTATGTTAAAAAGAGAATATGTTCTCAGGAAATGTTTGTAAAGTAAAAATTCATAAAATGGAAATATAGTTTTGTAAATTTTTACATTTAGATTAGTTCATAGTTTTAAAAAATTCACTATCACATTACCTATTGATGTTAAAACATTAAAATAAATGCAATAATGCATGTACCAGTAGTATATGATAGTTATACTTTATTTAACATGTTCCTTGTCATTCAGTTTTGATTTAACAAGCAATTTCTTATCTTTATTAAGATGTGAACTGAAAATGGTGATATTTTTTTTATTTATTTATTGAATATGTTACTTGCTAATAAATTTATTTTTCTGTACTGTAAGAATGCATATTAGAAGATAAAATGATCTATTTTCAGAATGAAAACATTAATTTATTGATTAAAATTATTTTATTGACTTATATATAATTAATTGTGACAAATTATTCTGATATCATTATTCTTTTATTTGTTGTTTAAAAATTTTTGTCAAATATTGATTTTAAATTTATTCATAATTTTTGAGTCTTTAATTCAGATAAAATATTTTCAAAAATAAATCTAATTATCTGAAAATTAGGATTTAAAAAATTCAATATTATCTATTTAAAATAAATTATGAATTTTATTATACTAAAAATTATTAGTCCCAAAATAATTTACTTATTTAAAAAATTGCTTTAATTTAGGCTTAGTGTATACCAATATAACTTCAGAATGCTATCATAGAGCAAGTTTTTATGCAAATAGAAAAATATGTTGATAATTATAATGGAGATAACATTTTATCTACAATATTATTGCAACTATGTATTATACTGTTAAAAAGCTTTATCATAGTTACAGAAGTTTATGATAAGATGCAATAATTAGATGGCATATCAGCCTTTACCTTATGTGGTTTTCACAATGTTTGACTATGAGAATTTGTATTTATGCAATTGTGTTGAATATGCATAATTTCTTCCCACTTCTTATTCAATGTAAATAATTCAGCTCAATTTTTAAAAGTGGAACGTTGTGCTTAAGATGGCTTAATAAAGCTGAAAGATCTTCAAGTTTAATAAATATATTTTTCTATTTTTAAAAATTGAGCTGAATTATTTACATTGTGTTGAATATGCCTCATAGCATTGTACTGGTTATTGCTACAGCATTATGATGATGAAGATTTTACTTTTACCAAATATAAGAGAGCTCTGTTATTTAGTATGTCACTGTTGCTATTTTATATTTGATGGAAATTATTATTTTCAAACTCAAGGTCTGATGAAGCTTTATGGTGAGTTCTTTTACTGAATCTGTAGTATTCTCAAAGAGAAGCAAGTTCTATGTGCATTAAAGAATGAAATCTATTTGTATAAGAGATATGTCTGATATTTTTGTTGTATGGTCAGTTCCACAGATGATTAATCATTTTGCTGAAATAGTGAATGATGAGAATCTTGGTATCAGTTTACAGGTGGAGCAAAGAAGTACCTAACAAATACATTATTTTGCTTTATACACAGATAAAGAATGCAGAATATTATATGTCAATATACAAGAAACCATCTTATCATCCTGTATTTATACATACATGTAGATGCTTATATGATATTTGTATGCATGCATGACAGTATTCTGTTCTCTTTTTTTCAGAGGCATTTACAACTTCTGTGAATTATAGGATAGATAAGATGAAATTCACATCATTATGAAACAGAAATTTGACTACTCACACTGAGAATTGTTGAAAACCTTATGTGAGATTGAAGGGAACCAAGAAATTGCATGAAGTCTAACTAGGAGAGTATACATGAAGATACAATGTGTTCAAAATATAATTATACACCTATATTACTATAATACATACATAGGTGTATAGTTACTTTTCAAATGCACTATATAATAGGATAAAACAACATAACTTACTATAAACTTTTAGATCAGCTCAGGTAAAAGTTAGATGATGATGTCAGCAAGAAAATCAATTTCAACTGCACTATCTTTTAATTGTTGAGAAATGACCCTCTGTCTTTACTAGATGCTTATAAGAATAGTCTACAAGCTTTCACTTCTAGGAATTTAAAAGGCGTAATACCAGTTCAGGCGTAGTTATTGTGATAATTGAGTATGATATTAATATCAGATGGTTGGATATGATGGTAATAAGACATGTGAAAGCAAGTCTTAATGATAAGACAACTGAAACACTGCAAATTATTGAAAGTATATATAACACATTGAAGATGGCAACTTGTTTAAATTATATGGCTTACATGCAGCATGGATGTGAGTTATATCCAACTAATGCAAGATTTGAGACAGTGATGTAATGTTAAGAATGCATTATTTAAAATTATTTTAAATAATAAAACAAATTTATGATATAGATATGTAAATTTATGATTTATTTTGATTGTTTATATATAATATATTATGTATCCTGTTATAGATTTGGTGAGTTATACTTTGGTTATAAACTTATTTTATATATTATATATTCTGCACAAAATAATGCTTGAATTTTAAATATAATTTGGTAGAATATTTGATGTAAAATTTCTGTTCTAAAAAATAGAACTCTTATAACTGATGATAACCTAAGAATAAGCCAAAATGTTTTTTATTGGAATAAATATCAGTTCTTAGTACTGGCTAATGATGAAATTGTTTCTATGTAAAAATGAAAAATATGTTTGCCAAATGAAAATTGAATACAAATTATAAGAATTTGTTAATAAAAAAATTTGTAAAAAGAGAGAAATCTATACCATTAAACTAGATATGTGTGAAGTATATATATCAGAAATAAGGCACTATCAATACGAAAGTGTTTTATTTCTTAATACCAATATTTTATTTAGTATAGCAAAAGTTATGAATACTTATTTGATATATGTATAATGTATTGAATTAAATGCAGTTAAATTAATTTTTATTTATCCATTTTTTTGAAATTACAGTAACACCTCGATTTTACGGACTATAGGGGGCAAGACTAGTCCGTAAAATCGGAAAATCCGTAAAATTCCTGCTGAACCGCTCTTCCGATCTGACTAGTCCGTAAAATCGAAGTAACATTTTTTATAAAAATTCCGTAAAATCGAAGTAACATTTTTTTATAATTAGCATTTTCAACATAGCTGTATAATTAAATGTGACTTATGCCAAAGTGTATTATTTTACATAGAGTATTTTTAAATTAAATTAAATTACCTACATACATGTACGGTATATTAAATTTAGGTAAGTTTTTAAAATAAAAATGACCATTATGCAATAAATGAGTGCGTTATTTTACACGCAATACAATAATACTGTACAGTACTACAATACAATAATACTGTACACTTTCAACTTCAAGTACAGTACTGTAGACAGTTTATACAAATATTGTATTAATATTATTTATTTTATTTTTTGGGATGATATCTGTAAAATCCGAAGTCCGTAAAATCGAGGACCATAAAATCGAGGTTTTACTGTATTATTAAAATAGTATTAACCCAGTTTGATATTATTGAGGTTAAAGTTATTTATAATTTTAATGACTATCATTTTAAACATATTTTAATGCTGTTTTAAAACATTGTAATACATTGTTTTTGCTTTTAAACTTGAATTATTTCTTGCAAAGTTATGGATTTTAAAATACAAAATTATAAAGTGTTTGATATTTATTTTTACATAAGTAGGGAAGAAAGTATAAGAAAAATTATTTAGGCAATGGCAAATATTTTTATTATTGTTATATATATTAATTTAGTGATTTGAATGGAAATACTGTTAATCAGTTCTTTCATTTCCTAAGATAATATATATAATTTGATTTTTATCTTAATATTTGTTTATCTTTGTTCTATGATTATATAAGTATGCTTATAATTATTATTTTTTTTTGAAAGAAACATAAATCGTTTTGATGCATGTTTCAATTCTTTAATATAATTCTATTTTCAGGCTGAAGTTACAGAGAAATATCAGAAACTGAAACAAAAATTTGCAGAAAAGAAAGAGAGCTTGGTAAATATCTATTACTGAACTTTCTATTTAATCTCAAATTATATATATATATTTATATATTTATTAATCTACTCACATATATTAAAGTAATATATTTATTGACAAATAATTTTTATGAAAATTGTCAAATTCTGATGTTCTGATGGTTATTTTTCATATACAAAATATGATCCTATACACAACATGTGATACACATTTGTATATGACAATGAATGCACAAGTACATGCACATGCACATTGTATGTACACTTAGTGTCATATTTAGTTTTTATTACATAGAAAATTAAAGTAAATTTTAATTTATTTAATTCTCAATTCAAGCAGAACTATCATTCGAAGAAATGACCATTTTGATTGTCTAACTGGAATTAAGCTAAGACGTTTCTAAGATTATTGTAGTCAAAATATGAGGTATTATTGCATTATCATTTTGTGTGAATATGCTATAGAAGTGCTCCATAGTGAATAACTATTATGAGGTCGAGAGATCATGCATACTGTAATGTATACAATAGTTTTATTGAACAGAATATATCTTTTATAATAAAAGAAATATGGAATGTTACCATTATGGACAATTCCGTTCCTCATTTCTTTATAAAAAATCAAATCAAAAATTTACTAAGAGAAGTAATTGAAACTGAAAATTAATAAATCTAATGATGGAGAATATAAAATTTCTTCTTGTCAAATTTAATTTCGTTTTCAGAAATATATAAAATTTCAAATATGCCTAATGAACGTTAAATGATATTTGATATCTGTTACACATTGAAAATTTTGAGCAGATGATATAAAAATTTTGGAATTTGCTATTCATGCTGCTAATGTGAATAATTTTTGAACTGCCATTGTAGGAAAACGTGGCACCTCTAAACTCTAAATTGTAATTACAAATTCTCGTAAAATTCTTTTGTATAAATACCAATCAGAAAACCATAATGATCATTCTTCTAGCTATTGTTTCTTCTATTAAATTTTATATTAGTTTGTAGTATTTTTCAAATTCAGCACAGCATGTAAAAATTATATCGATTTATAATGACAGTTTAGACACGATTATATTTTAGTTATATTTTTACAATTTCAATGATATAATATTCTTTTATACATTAGTTGATTTTTTTCTGAAATACAAAAACTATAGAACATTTTATATTATATGATCTGGAATCAAGAAATATCTAAAATAATTCACAAACTATACAAAATACCAGTCCATTTTAATAAACGAATTACCCTAATAAATTTTAGTCCTCGTAACTAAAGGAGCGTCAACAAAAAACAATTTATTTTGTATAAATTATGTAGTTTATAATAATGCATTAACTATTATATAAGAATTGCATTATTATTCTTGAACAACCTGTATATAATGTAGTCAACATGACTAAATATTTCACTTATTACTGCGAGGATTATTCCAATTTATTTAGAAACCTCTATTCAAACAATCACTGACATTTATTGTTTTTTTTTTTATATATATAAAACCTGAGAAATTTCTAAATACTGGAAACCTTATACACAAACAAAAACAGAAAATAATTTAGAAAACAACGGACAACTTTTCTTTTCACCGAATACAGTACTATAAACAAAACCCTCTCCCTGAATTTTCTATATAACAAACCAAAAAGATCACAGACTAATCACTTTATCTACAAAGTATATATATTATTATTTGTTTTTCAGTTTTTCATTATCTTCTTTACTAGGAAAGACAATCTTTTGCTAGAAAAAAGATAAATAGGTTACATATGAATTAATGATATCAAAGTAATTATTTAAGGTATTCATATTTATTGAAAATTAATATCATCTAATCAACAACTTTCTTAAATAATCCTGTTTTCTGAATTAAAAAAAATCAGCATCTGCTTTTTGCATCTAATTTTGTTATTCTGATGAAAAAATAAATACATTTATAATAGTTATTCTATATTACTGATAACCAATTTTAAATTATTAAAAATTTTAAAATTAATTTTCAGCCTTGAATATGGCTATTATAACTTTCTATTAATTTATAAGAGATGTGTACAAATGAAAAGGCAATGTGTATTGCAATTCAATCACAATAGGTCAGATTTAAAAATAGTTGCCATAGTTTAAGGAAGTGGATTTCCTATTCATAGAATTCCTCTGGCTAGGATTGCAATCATTATACTACTGCATGCTTGACTTCATCATCTGATTGAAAATGTTGGCTTTTCAGCTCCATCTTCAGTGGATTAAACAAATGGAAATCACATGGCAATAAATCGGGGCTAAATGCAGAATGTTGCAGTATTTTTATTTGAACTTGTGAAGCAATGACTTTGTTTCATTTGTTACATGTGGATGGGCATTGTCATGCAGAAGCACCATCCCACTGTTCAACAATTCTGATGATTTGTTTTTGATGGTGACTTAGAGACATTGCAAAATTTTGCATGACACTCAGTCTTAACAAGCTGAACTGCAGTGATTATAACATTTGCTTGACCTGGGTGTGCATCACCTTTCAAACTTTCATGAGCATCTTTAAACCAAGTCCACCATTGATGCAGTTTTGTATGAACAACAATTATTCCCATAAACTGCAAACAATCAACTGTGAATTTCAACATGGCTGAATCCTTCAGCTGTGAGAAAGCATAACATTGAACACTGCTCATTTTGAAGAATTTTCAATCACAAACATTGCTGTTTTCCAACTGGATGGAAAATAAACATTTTGTCTGTATTTTCAAACATTCTGTTTGAATACTGTGTGATGTCTGATGCAAATGAGTAGTTTTGATGTCTGACAGAAATATTTAATAACAACTTGCTTACTTTTAGCAATAATCAGTCCTATACAGCACTAAAGCAAGTAATTGTAAACTTGATTAGTGATGTCTGATGCAAATGAGTAGGTTTGCATTAATAATTCTTTTTGTGCACATACAAAAGGCAATTTTGCCTTTGATCTACCATCTTCATTTTATTGCTAAATTTTTTTTATTAATGAATTTTTATTTATATATAAAATGTTTTTATTCATTCTAAATGGATAAAATATTCAAAATGATGATATGTTATTTATTCTTAAAATAAAGTAATTCTTTTTGTGCACATACAAAAGGCAATTTTGCCTTTGATCTACCATCTTCATTTTATTGCATTCATTATCTTTTCATTTAAACACACCTTATATATATATATATATACAGTATTCTATTATGAAATTATTGTTATTATAAGACATTTTTTAAATTATCTAAAAATACTAACCTACATCTGGTGTATATTCACTGGAATCCATTTTCAAGATATAAGGAATGATGCTATCAATTTGCACATTGCCTATTAAACCTGCAAAAAATAGCTCTTCTGTTATGTTAGGATGTAGAGACCGTAACGCTGTCAACCTATCAATCATAAAAATATATATTATTACAAACTTTGTTATTGTTAATATAATATAATATAATATAATATATTATATATTATATATCAGTGTTTCTCAAACTATGGGTCGCGACCCATTCTTTTTGTGCTATGGGTCTAAAATTTAAATTTATGGATTATTAAACCCATATTTATGGATTATTTAACCCATATGCTATGGGTTGCGACCCAGTCATATTTATGGATTATTAAACCCATATTTATGGATTATTTAACCCATATGCTATGGGTCGCGACTCCAAATGGGGTCGCAAAGCGAAATGCTGGGGTCACAAAAATTAAATTCAAACACTTGAATTTCAGTTTATATGTAATTTCACAAATGCCCAATATTTAACATATGACAACATGAATTTTCAGTGTAGTTGGTTGATTGTGTTCATCTTAAACGTGTAAATGATTTATGTACTTGAATGTTTTATTTCATATTTAATACCTGGGGTCATGAAAAATCTCGTAATGAAAAATGGGGTCATGAACGAAAAAAGTTTGAGAAGCACTGATATATATCATCATATTGAATAAATTAACACTCCAAACATAATATAGCTATAATTCAAATTATATGTTAAGAAATCTCTGCTATGTATATTAAAAATATACCCAAAGAACATTTCTAGCACTGAAGCAGAAAATAAGTTTCAACAAAATTTAATACAAATGCTGAAAAAGCACTTTTGGCTTTGTCCAAGCCATTATCAATTACAATTACTAAAATACATAAGAACAAACTTTACAACATATATATTTTAGTAATTGTAATTGATGATGGCTCGGATAAAGCCAAAAGTGCTTTTACAGCATTTATATTAAATTTTGTTGAAATTTATTTTCTGCTTCAGTGCTAGAAATATTCTTTGAGTATGTTTTAATATTATCATATTTAAACTACTGAATTACAATGAAAGATTATACTATATATTTAATTAATAAATAAGATCAACAATAATTTACTTCGTTTTCATTGTATTTTTGTCAAAAAATTAAGAAAATACCAATACAAACAATGATCCGCTATTAAAAGGGGCATGGCACTTTTATTGTTTTATTGCTGTCAATCCTTTCCCACACTTTTCTTGTCAAGCCTATTATTTTCCAGAAAGTGTGGTATTGGGAGCGGAATGAAAATTAACCCTCAGAGAGTACTGCTTTTATTTTGCCTCCAATAATACTGAAATAACTTTATATACTGTATTTTGTAATATATTTCACAATTGGGCTAATCAGAATTTTTTCATTTTACAGATTCGAATGAAAACGTCCAATTATAAAATGAGGATTTCCGGTGATGTTCTTTCATCTTGAAATACAGCTCTAATATGTTAAGTAACTGCATAATTTTGCATTATATTAATTGGTACATTACAATGTGTTAATAATTTTATATGAGCCTGTATATTCCAAACTATAGGATTAATAAATACATATTAAAAATAAAATAGTAACTGTAATATCCGCCATAGGAAACCTAGAACATAAGAAAGCGGTACCCAAAACAACATATGGTAAATTTAATAATTAAAAAAAAATTATATTAATACAAACTAATCTAAGTGCTTTATACAGGAAAACATTTATTTCTCCAGTAACTATTTTCACTTCTTTCAGTGGATCATTGTCAGTTAAAATTTTTATCTAGAGTAGTGGTCTCAAACTGGCAGCCTATGGGCCACATTTGGCCTCACAAAGCAGTTTTGTATGGCCTGTAAAGATGTTTTAGATATTTGTTTAAATACATATTACAGTCAGAAAATTATTATAGTTTAATGTTAATAAAATAACAATGTAAAGTTTTAAAGCATACTGTACTTAACCTGTGCTATTCTATCAGTAACTATTCCCACTTTTGCTCTTATTATTGCTTATCTATGAATCATTCCTCACAAAATTTTGCCATGAAAATAATTCCACTGTTTGGAAGTACATACATATGTGAACAGTTCTTTTCGCAGATGAAAATTAGTAAATCTAACAAAAAAATCGGTTGACTGATGAACAATTACAATCTCTAATGAAGATAGTTTCCAGTAATTTTTCTCCAAGGTTACAAATTTTAGCAGATTCACATCATCATCAGGTATCAACATGGGTATCAAGTACTAGTTGAAAATAAAATAAAACTGCTTTATAATCACATAATTATATAAAGCTATTTTGATATCTTTGTAACAAAAAATGAAAGTAATTACAAATAAATATTTTCCTTTCATTGTAATTTTGTTTAAAATATTTGGCCCTTCATTTCCTTTCAAATTGCGCATTTGGCCCACAAACAATTTGAGTTTGATATCACTGATCTAGAGTAATACATGTTTTTCCTGGCTGAAATGCTTGGATTAATTTGTCTTTTGATTTTACAGAAAAATATAAATACTGTTATATTAATAATTTATTATATTTACAATATATAATTTTATTTCTTCTTTTTTCATATTTTAAGAACATTAAACATTTTATTTTGAATAATATTCAGAAAGACTGTCAAATCCTTATAGAAAATGAAAAATATTTTTCTCTCTAAATTTCAAAAATATATATTTATATACACCTAATTCTTATAATTACATGATAGGTTGTACATGAAATGACTAAAAGTTGAGAATGTGCAGTGAGAGCTTTAATTCAGAACTTTAAATATCAAAATCATTTTTTTTTATAAAAATTTTATTTTTCTCATCTTTAATCTTTTTAATAATTATGTAACTTCTTCCTAGTACATTATTATCAATAATTTAAGAGAAAATATTTTAAATAAATCACCTTGTATATTAATTTTATATATTTGATTTTAAATTATGTGTTTAGCTTCAATATATATAATTTTTTAATATGAATTTGATTTAAAGTTTTCAAAATATTTTATAATTGAAATATTTCAATTAAATTTTCAGGTAGAGACAAAATTAGAAAATCCTACTATATTTCATGTCCAGGAAAATGAAAAGCAAGAATTATATCAATTAACTAATAATACTCAGGAAACTTATCATTTTCAATCACCTGTGGATAACGAAATTAATTCACCTTTATTCAATAGCTGTATCCCAAGTCCATCAAGTCCATTCTCAGTAGATCTATGTAGTTCTGCTGCTAGTTCTAATGTAAGATGTAGTATTATTTTAATTTAGTTATTTTTATAAAATAATGAAAACCAATGTGTGTATAATAAATAATTCTTTAGAAAATAGTCAAGGTCTTGAAATCTAGTCACAGGTTCAAATTTGCTGCAAGAAGTGCAATGCAAAATATAGTCAAAATTGGACTAGGGATGAGGGATATTTTGGGTGTAACAACAAAAACAATCAATTTATTCAAAATTAATCAATTATTTCTTTCTTAGATATTTATTAGAATTTGTATGCTGTTTGATTCTACAATCAAACAGAGAAGATTTATGATTAGTTTGATCTGTGTATTATAACTGAGGCAGGCTACGTGGATAGCCGAAAATGTTTTTGATTAAACAGTTTTTCTTACTAATTGGCTTTTGAGTTGTTTTTTTATCATGCATTTATTACACATGGTAGTCTTTTTAGGAACATTTATTAATCTGCATATTCCTTGCACCAATTTATTAAATTTATCATTCAGGATGTTAATTAAATACAATAGAATATCAATTATACAAACTAATTGGGACCAATAATGATTTGATTAATCAAATAATTTAAATAATCAAATATACTAGAGAATTAGCCAAACTTCCCTTGGCGGATAAAGTTTAAACTTTATCCACCAGGGGATGGATAGTTCGCTAAAATATAATAGAATAGAAAGCAGAATCAATAAAATTTGATGAAAAATAATCCAAATTCTATTAATACAATCTGTTCAAATTTTCTGTCTTTAAAACATAATTTAAAAACAAATTTTGGCAACCGAAAAATTTAGAACCCACTATCAGAAGCTTACATTTTAACCCAATAAACATAAAAAACTGATCAGCTATAGCTACAATGAGTAAATCAGGAATGAATTTTTTTTTATTATTTTTATTCTACTTCTCTGGCATGTATATACATCAATGGATCTCAACAGATTAAACTGGAGAATGCACTTTCTATTGTTGAAAATGTAAATAAAACAAACCAATGAGTCAAGTATTCCCCCTTTCCTTGGCATGAAAGATGTGAAATATATCCAAAACTGTATTAAAAAATATGTATTGTGTAAGGCACAAAATACTGGACCAAAATAAAGCTCTATCTTTCAGTATTAAAAACATTAGTAAATTATCTATTTATGTTAATTTAAAATTGCTTGTTAGGCCACATTCAAAGCCATGCTAGGCAACATGTGGCTCTCAGGCCATGAATTGGCATAGCAGTTTCCCTTAATTCTGTGGATAATATAGAATATTTGAGTCAAAATCCTTAGGGGTGAGGCATTTTGGGGTTTAATGAAAATATATATTTAAATCCTTTAGAGCAGTAGTTCTCAGTCTTTTCATAAATCATACTACCAAATTCAAAATTTTCAATACCACCAACAAAAATATGCCTCGTATACAAATATGAAGTCAAGATTATACATATACCACTAGCCATGTCTCGTGTACCACAAGTTGAGAATCGCTGCTTTAGAGTTTTGTTCAAATTTGGAATGATATCTTAGATATATAAATATAACATCATAGTGACAAAACAATAAATCACATCACAAATACTATTGGTATATGATGTCATGACATAACAATGAGTAACATCAAAAGAATTGCTGTTGTATGACATCACTATGGTGCAGCAATAGATGACATCATGTTGTGCTGAAAACTTCCAGGGCAATCAATGCCAGGAGTTGTCATCATTTATTTTGTAATGAAAAAGTCACCGTTGAAATTGTTTTTCTTTTCTTTCCTTTATACATAGTGATGTTACAAAACAGCATTGATATGTGACTTCACTATGATATCACATTGCTTTAAAGATGATATAATTATAACATCATATGCTGGATAAAGAGCTCTAATGGCAGTAGTGACTTTAACAAACTAATTTATTTCAGAATAACGGAGTACTTTCGGTCTAACAGCTAGACCATCATCAGCGTATACAATAACACAAAAAGTACACCGTTAGTTTGAAATAAATTAGTTTGTTAAAGTCACTACTGCCATTAGTGCTCTTTATTCATTATTGTATTAGTATTACAGGCAGTTGATATTTTGTTTTATCTGATCATATACTGGCTAAATAAACATTAAAATTGGATACAAAGAACCAACAAATTTTAAATACTTTAATAAATAATTCATATGGTTAAAATAATACATCTACTTGGTTCATTGTGAGAGTATTATCCATAAAATTTATAATTTCATTTAAGCTAATTTAAAATTTACTTATTACTTGCCAGGATAACTGATGTCATAATGATGTAATGGTTGACACAAATTTTATTATATGCTAGAAATTCCTGGGCATCACTGGATACACTGACTATGCTTGACGACAGCATCAGAAGTCAGTGGTGAGGTTATGGGAGCAGCATATTACCAACTTTTGTGACAGTATTAATGCATACAGAACAATTGATTTTGATGTAAAAAGTAACAGTGTCAGTAAGAACGGTGTTTATTTTAATGTAATTGTGCCTCTGGGTTTTCAATTTTGAATAAACATTCCATGCAGTTTGTTTCATTTGACAGCTAATCATGCAGCCTTTCAAGAACAACTTAAAATTACAACTCTGCCAATTTAGAACACAATTAGAAACATTGTTTGAATCAATTGGAATGGGCAGAACATCATTGTGCATCTAATCATTTTATATATTATAGACATACAGATAATTTATTATATGTTAAAATCATGTTAATATTGTAATTTTATTCAAAGCTTATAGCTTATCAAAATTGTCATTATTTTATGGCAATTTACTGTAATGTCTCGAATAATTTAGTGGGCTATATCATCAGCATAGTGATATAAATGAATTTCGGCTCTCCCATAGGCTAAATACTGATTTCTGACGCTGTTGTCAAATATAATTATTTTATAAAAGCATGTAATTACAATAGACCTCTAGATGAGATAGATTAATTCATTTTAGAAAAATTTCATATCTTAAATTACTGCATCTCACTCTCAATTATACATTGGATTTGCCTAAGTTTCAATTTATTTCCAAGATACGAAAATCTCATAGGGTTAGAATAGACTTTTCATTTTCATTAGCTTAATTCTAAATTATTAAATGGCATAAATTTATATTATGCCATATTTATATTGTATTCGCTTATATTATTGCTACATTTATGCAAATAAATATAGTATTGCATGCTATAGAAGATATTTTAGTTACCAATTATTTCTGTTTTTCTTACTTCAATTGTGAACCTCTAGCAATTGCTTACCCATTTATCTCATAGCTAATTGACTATCATCCTGATGGGCTCTGTTTAAATATTGTCTTCATTATGAATTTTATATTCTTTTTCACCTTTACCAGATTATGTTGTGGGGCTGTTTGAGTGTCTATCATGGGCTGCCACATTCCTAGTAGAGTTGGATATAGCTGATATAGAAGATATATGAACAAGATATAACATTTTAAGGAGTTTGTCATGAATATTTTGAAATAGGCAATGGGTGAAGTGAGGGAAGTACATGATGGAATGATTAGATGGCATATGCTTTAATGGAGGAGAAGAGAGCATATCTAAAATATTAATTGAATGTGAAAGTGAAAATGAGTAAAGGTAATGCAAGAAAGTGTATGCAAAAATATGTAGAATGAAGAATAAAACAATATTCAGAAATTAGCTTATAAAAAAATGGACAGAGAAATAGGAAGGAAAGAGTACAATTCAAAAGTTAAGAAAGTGAAGATAAAAAGTAAATAAATGAGAAGATTTCCAGAAAACTAATCTTAATCTTCATTTTACTAGGGGATTTATGCGATTCAAATGATTCTAAACTAGCCAAACTTCCCCCAGCGGTTTATTTTTGAATTAACTGCCAAATTAATAATTATTTTAAATTTACGCTATGGTGCCACCATTTGTCAGATTAAATTTAGGCTAAGATGGTGCCACCTTCTTAGCCTAAATTTTAAATTAATAATTATTAGTCTGACAGATGGTGGCACTCTAGTAAATTTAAAATAATTATTAATTTGGCAGTTAATTCAAAAATAAACTGCTTGGGGAAGTTTGGCTAGTTTAGAATCATTTTCCAGAAAGCTATATTAAAAATAGAAATAATTCTGTTTATTTCTATTTTCAATTGGAATTAATGAAAATTTAACCTACTAAACATCAAAAATATAAAATATTTGTAAGCACTTTTATAGTAGGAAACTAGTATTTATTTATTATAATACTACTTTCCTACCGTAAAAGTGCTAGTTAATATTTTATACTATGGAACAATTATTGTTTCAATCATTTTAAATTATGTTGCAGTGAGATCAAAGGTGACTGACTATTAAAATGACAGTTTATTAATATATTAATAACTAAATAAAAACTAATGCTAAACTTAATCAAATATAGAATACAGATCGAGGGCCAGTTAAATTTGTTTAAATAACATTATCTAAATGTGTTGTAAACTATTTATACTAAGCTGAGGCTGACAAATCTAACCTAATAGTTAATAATTTTATACTAAACTGTATAATTAATATGTTAGTAATACGACTTAGTTTAATGAGAAATAGATAAATGCATCAGTATGATGACTGAGAACAATGATAGCTAAAACTATTAGTTAAACTACAGTTAATATTACAATTAAAAAGTAAAACTATTGCTAAACTAAAATCCTGAAGCCATCTAATCTGAGTAATATTAAAATTCTATATAGTAACTAATACTTAACCTAATCTATAACTAATTATGACAGAGTAGTAATAGTCTTAATAAATTTTTACCAGAGTCCTCAATCTGTCACTTTCAAGAAATGACACTAACAAGCCACTTACCACACTGACTGAAATCAGAAGGGAAATACAAGGATATATTTAGTAATCACTTGAATACATCCTAATAGAATTCCTTGACCAGTTTTACAAGAGAATGGAGAGAGATGAGAAATTGCAGTATGATTTTGAAGGGACCAAAGAAAAGATTTGAAAGATTTTAATGATACTTTAAAAAAACAAAAAGAAGAGAAATATGATTAAATTAATTATTAATTTAATTAACTAACAATTCAAGATTTAAACAGTTATATATTTTTATCAAACATAGTGAATTCTGTATTAAAATTAAAACAAAAATACTTCATCTTGTTTAGATATAATACAGAATAAAATATTAAATTATTACATTCTTTCATATGTTCTAATGAAGATAAGAACAGGTCCAGGTTTTTGCACATGAAATCTTTAAGTTCACGCTTGATTTATTATTCTTAAAGTTCAAGTATATTCAGATAAAAATATAAAGAAAAAGAATTCTGCCAATATGGATTAATGAACACAAGCTATAAGCTTCAAATTAGATTAATTACGTCGGATAAAAATACTTACATACTATCTTAATATAATCGTAAAAAAATGGGTAAAGATATACCATGCTAAATAATAAAATTTAATTGTTTAAGAAGACAGGTAAATTAAATTAAAGGAAAGGATTATTATGCATAAAATATCAAAAAATTAGATTATAATGATTTGGTATAACAATTCAAAAGGAAGATCAAGATAGCCCTTATAATTAGAAATATATTGACTTTAGTATAGGATATAAATTATTATTTAAAAAATTTTTAGCGGAAATTTTTATTTTATACACTGCGATAGCTACATTAATAATATTATAATGTCTTTTTAAAGTGCTAGCATTTGCTATATATTTAACAGATATATTTAAATTGAAAAAATTATACACTGATAATTTAATGGCAGAATTTAAAATATTCTGGCCATAAATAATAATCGATGTTTTAGAATCGATTATCAAGTAAATATATATATATATATATACTATTCTTTTACTTTTAAATAGTAATATTTATTTTTATTTTTTTCCGATAGAAATAATTATAAAAAGTTGAATTTAAAAAAGTAAAATAATTAAACAAATTTGTTTTCTTTTTAACTTGATAATTATTAAACAACTACAATTGATAGAAGTTTTATTATAACAGATGTAAACATAATGCATTAAGTAAAACATTTCTTTATTGCCAAACAAAAAGTCATATTTAATAGATTTACTCGTACATCATCATTTACAATCTAACAGAGATACACTCAGGCAAAATAATATCACTTTATTTATCATTTAAAACGGGGATACCGAAACTTTATGGAAAAGAGCCGTAAAGACAGTTTTGTAATGAATGGTGAGCTGAATTAGAATAAATTGAGGATTTTTGTACTTAGGCAAGAATTCGTTTTCTAAAATGTTATTGATGAACTGGAATTAATAATGAACAGTCTACGTTGTTTTATAATCATAATTATAGTTTCTTGCCAAATTTTAATGCTCTATATCAGGAGTGGCCAAACTTCATGTCACTACGAGCCAAAATTAAACTCCAAATATAATTTTTATCAAATGCGTGAATTAATAATGAACAGTCTACGTTGTTTTATAATCATAATTATAGTTTCTTGCCAAATTTTGACGCTCTATATCAGGAGTGGCCAAACTTCATGTAACTACGAGCCAAAATTAAACTCCAAATATAATTTTTATCAAATGCGTGCAATCATATTTATTATATTTAGTAGATTAGAATATTTTATTTGGGTACATAATTGAGTTAATTAGTATTGACGATTATGCAGAATTTTTAACGATAACATCGACTAGGTTTAGTAGTTAATGTATGCCAGATAATTTAAATTTCGAAAATTCATCATATAAAGATATATGTTTATCTGCTTGCTTTAATATTTAGTTTTTAAGAGTTTAACTTTTAATTTTTATAGTATTGTTCTTCGGAATGTGATTTTTATGGGTTAAAATGATAGAATTATTAGTTTTTTCTGTGAATTTTTGATGCCATTTTCCACTCTGAATACTAAGCGATTGGGCATTTCATTGTCCACCACGTACTATCATATATCTTTGAGTGGTCAGCCCATCAAATGGAAGAATTCAAAAGACATGGCCTGAAGCCTCCTGAAAAAAATATATAAGTGTAAGATCTGGGAATTGAACCCACTCTTTCAGGATAGAAGTACAGCTCAATTCCACCGCGGCTATCCGGCCAATTATTAATTACGTTTAAATTTAATAATTTTTAAAATATTTAAATTTTCACATTAATTTGTTTATTCAGGCATATGATCTAATTTACAAAGGTAACTAAATAACTAGAAGTTATTTAGTTACCTTTGTATATTAGATCATATGCCTGAATAAACAAATTAATGTGAAAATTTAATATTTTCACATTAAAAGGTAACTAAATAACTTCTAGTTATTTAGTTACCTTTCTGTTGTTTAGTTTCTAAAAATCTAAAACCAGCTATGAGATAACTCTCGGACTAATTCAAAAAATATCTTGATGCCTTACTTGATTAAACTGATCTCAGGACAATTCAATCAAGTAAGGCCTCAAAATATTTTCTGAATTAGTTTCTCATAGGAAATATTAGTTCATTAAGGCCTCGCACCCATATACAATTATCAGTCGGTCAACTATTTAATTGCAGGAATGAGAACAAAGGACTCCTATTGTTTAGTCCCCCAACAAAAGAGTTGCTAGTGGGCACAGTCTCAGAAGATTAATTGCAGGAGTGAGAACAAAGGACTCCTATTGTTTAGTCCGCCAACAATAGAGTTGCTAATGGCGCATTCTCAGAAGTTATTTGTTCTCACTCCTGCAATTAAATAGTTGACCGACTGATAATTGCATGTGGGCACGAGGCCTAATGTCCTCTTATAGTTTCATCAACTGGTTTTCAAGGTTATCTAGAGCAGTGGTTCTCAATCTTTTTGACCCCGCAACTCAATATATTTTTTTGAAATCGTACTGCAACCCAATTGTTTATTTTATAATATAAAATAAAAAAGTTGTATATCAACGTGATACTGTATGACTATGATGATACTCGCATAAATGAAATATAACCACAAACTGTAAATTAAAAACATACACTGTAATTATTATACTTCAATACAAAAACATATAGCCCACTTCAACGAAATACAAAATACAATTACTAATTTTAACATACTAAATGAACACATTGATTATTTAAAAAACGCTAATATACAAACAAAGTTATTCTTATTGCTGTTCTGACAACTGACAATTATACACTAGTTCAAAACTAGCAAAACTGGGAAGGGGAATGTGCGGATGAATGCTGGGACGGGCGGAACAAATATGCGCATAGACTTAATCACTTAAGTTACATTCACAATGTCAAAATTAACTTAAAATATTAATGTACCAGAAATTAATAATACTATTCAGAATCTAATAATTAATTTTCAAAATTAACAAGACATTTTTGGTCTATTTATTTATTTATTATATTTTTAATTCGATATTTTACCAGTTCCTTTGAGACCCATTAAAAATTTAACGCGACCCAATATTGGGTCGCGGCCCAATAGTTGAGAAACACTGGTCTAGAATACAGTATTTAATTCTTTTAAGCGACTTCTCTAAGTTTGTTTGTTTATTTTAAATAAGCCATCGAATCATACAAGGAATATTATTGACGGCGGCCACTTTTAGAGCCCGCCACAGCTTGCCAATACCTAAGATTGAGGTTAGTCGGAAATTGAAGGATAGAATTTAATGGACTGGGTGAAGACGTTTTTGAAAACCTGGAGATATGGGACTAGGAACTGCAAAGCAGTCGTCACTTGGCCACTCCAAGGTGGTAAGCAACTATTCTTTACCGCGCACTTATCCGGCTGGCGATTTTTCCAATTCTAAACGAGAATTAATAGCATATAGCAAATTCTTCATCAATTTATTATCAAGTAAAATAATTTCGGTAATTGTGCAGAATCGCTACTTTTGCCGTAGGAGCTTCTCACTCCTGCAATTAAATAGTTGACCGACTGATAATTGCATGTGGGCGCGAGGCCTAATGTGCAAGTTGTGAAATTAGTAAGCTGATTTCTCAGCTGGTGGACTTGTCTTATTGTTTTGCACATATACTTTGAAATGAAATGATATCTATGAGTACAGAACTCAAGAGATGTGCCAATTATTGATTGCCTACAGATAATTTACTGTGTTAGAATCCTGCAGGAATGAAAACGCAAAAGAAAAACATGAAAAAATAATGCATGCAAAAATATAAACTTTCTAGTCACATGATAGAAAATAAGAAAATTTTTAGGAGATGAATGCACTCTGCACTTTTTAACCCAGCAATTGCTGATGAAAATAAAGGATACTGATGCCAAGTTTTTGTCAGTAATTAAAAGCAAGATTCTGTATTTCTGAAGTGAGCTTAGGTAATTTTATAGAAGGATATGAGTATTTTCATGGTCTCATGGTTAGAAGTATTCAGTAGAATAAATAAATAGATTCTTTACATATATTATCAATATTTCTTATACGTAATAAAGATAAATTTCCAGATTTTGCTGAAGCAGTTTTAAAATGCATCTGGGCTCTAACTAATAATGAAGATGCTAAAAGATTTTTCAATAAATACAATGTAATTATAATAGACAGGAAAACCGCAATGAACGATGATAATGTAAAAATTTATTTTATTGTATCATTTTATTCGATTTATAAATTTGTTGAGCGATTTCTTCACCCTTTTAAAATCAATTATTTTGAATGGCAATTGAAACAAATTGATTCTTCTTGGAACAAAGATTTTTATTCCATATGTATAGCATTACAGTATTTTTATATTTTAATATTGATCTACTTGTTAATGATGACTGAAATATAAATTCCTTGTTTTATTAATTAAGATAGATTTCATTGTATATTAGCTAAAATTATAGAATTTTTGCAATTTTATTAACTTCTTGTGTTATATTTTTGGGATTAAAATTATTTAATGCAATTATCATATTATTATATGGTTCAGATATTTATATTAACCTAAACACAAAATTTTCATACAAAATGCACTAAAATGCTAAATACAAAACCGACAGATTCTACAAAATGCTAAATTAATAATTTAAATTCTAAATTTTTTTATTTCAAAATGCTAAAAATCATCACCCCTAAGTATTGTGTATTACCTAAGTTGTACCCCTAAGTTGGAGGATGGGGTTCAATGATCCGGATGCACACCTCTCCTGAAAAAAACTGTAGAAATATGAAATCCGGAAACTGAACCCTGATTCTCCAGAATGGAAGCATAGAACGTTCTACTGCGGCCATTGTGCTGCACATATAGAAATAAAATTACAATAAAAATAATAAAATTAAATGGAATTTAAATTATATGTGTAAATCTAATTAAAATTTTTAAATGATCTGATTTAAAAAAATTGTTCAATTTTGAAAATATACGCTTTTATTAGCTTATTTTCCGAAGGAAATTAAGCTTATAAGATCGAGCCAATCGATCAATGTCTATTGTCTATCTATTGTGTGCCCCACATTGATAACTTTTGAATTATTAGCAGATTTCATGAAATTCAGTAGGGATGTTCTGCTATTAAAAGATATCTCGACGCCGCATCCTTTAATTCTATAGGATCGACTAATCCCAAAGGAAATAATTTCATTTTTATTACAATTTTAGTTTATATTATTCCCAATAAATGGCGTAAGGCCATCGATGGGTATGGCTTATCCATCAGTGGGTTTATCTGATTTCTTAGGCACAGCGCCATCTATTATCGATAGACGACATCTATCCTGATGTGACGGCATCATGACGTAACAATGGATGACGCTAATTTATGACTTCACAATTACATAATAATGCGTGGCATCACGTTGGCGTCATAACTCGGCGAAGGAACGTCATCGTGACATCTATGCTGGTTAATTAAATTGGTTTTGTATGTCCAATTATTTAAAATTGGACATACAAAACCAATGTATTTCAAATGCTAAATAAATGAAAACTAAATGATACTTTCGGAAAGTAGGCAATTTTAGTTCTTTCTGGAATTTCTTATATTATTGTATTTGTAGAAAACAATTTATAAAAGATAGAAATATTTTTATTAGATCCTATAATTTCCATTTTAGTGATGCAGACTATGATATTTTTCATTCTTTTTTATGATTTAAAATAATTAAATATCAGAGAATCTTTTTAAGAAAATTTAATATTTGATAATACCAGTTAACTATGTTCATTAAAGCAGGTTGAACTTTTTTCAATGCTGTAAATGATTTTAACTAATACAATAGAATGCTAAGCAGATTTAATTGCAATAGATAAAGTAAGATAACAAAAGCTCGATAGTTTCTCCCCTAATAACATGAGCGTTAGTTTCTAGAAAAATTTTAAGGACTGTGTGTATTATATGCGACATTATGGGATATTAATCATTACACAAACAGCATTAAATTATAATAAAAAACAGCTTTAACAGCTTATTATATAAGATATTAACAGCTATTTATTATAATAAAAACAGTTAATATTATATTTATAATAATTATAATTTATACTTGTAATATTTTATGAAATGATTTCTTCTAGAAGCTTCCCATCATTGATTATCCGTTCGACAATCCTATCATTCGCTCAAATTGGTGAGAAATTTTCTGATAACATGGCCATAAAGGAGGGAATTTTTATTTTATTCGAGAAAGTGTGCTATTTAACCATAGTTAGCCTGCATATAAATAAATCTACTATATAGGATGTATTGCGTTGTTGTATTCATTGATGATAAAATGGCAATATATGACGCTGTTATAAACTGAACTTGAATAGTGTAATACCAATTAATTCAGAAAAATTTTTAACTTGGTGTGCTACAACGAACAAATTCTCTCAGAAGCATAAAAAATCTGTACAAATCGGTTTAAAATAGAATCTTTACTGATGGGAGAGCATGAAACATTTGATATTGTCAGTAAACATAGTAGATTATTATTTAATATCATTTAATGTGTTTTCGCTATTATGTTGCCAGCAAATAATCTATTAATTATTAAAAATTGAAGGTTTTTAAGATAGCAAAATGAAATAAAGCTATATTTTCTTACACTTTCCTTCGTAATAGAGAGAAAATAAAGTGGAAACCTACAATAATTATTAAAACAACAAGTTAACCATATTTTTATATGAACACTAACTATACGATATTGTCTATGAACAATATATTCATTGCACGATATATTCGGCAAATTGGCCGAATGAAATTTATCGGCTTTCCAATCAGAGGACAGGAATCGAATCAGGATAAAATTTTATATGAATCTTCCATGCTGGACCCTTCGATTCCTGTACTGAATATCTAGCTGACTTCCACGAGTGTTTTCGACCTATGATAAGGCTTGAAGTGGCATAGCTATTAGTGATTAATAAATGATTGAAAACTGGCATTAAAAAACTAATCAATAACATAACAACTGTGAATTATAAGCTGTCTTTTATTACAAAATAATCTTTACCCATAAGGCACGATATATAATTGCTATGTAAAATTTTACAATTTGATCACTCTTTTATTTCATTTAATTCTATTATTGAACAATACGGTAATGCTTATAAGAAAAAATTATCAAATATTATATCTTCTAATACCAAGATATAGGAGCAAAACTGATTTATAACTCTTGTTTAATGGAAATTTTGGTTTATAGTTAATCTTGTTTCAGTAAAATAATTAAAGTCGCGATCTTCAAGAACATAAACTCGATACTAAATAAGGAACTACTGTATTCTATTTTGTTATGAAAAATACAATTTTCTGCATAGAGACTTTTTTCTTTCAGTGCTCTTGTTTCAAGGTTAATGCCTAACATCTTATTGAAATATGTTTTTTGTCTGTAAATACTTTTCCACCCTACTCTCAGGACACCAAAAGGGATCATTAAGCTATTAGATATAATTTTGCTTGTGTTCATTACGATTTCATTTATTTTTTTACTAATATTGTTCTTCACTTTTAATTCTTTTTTATGCCGATAAATTAAGATTTATGAAACTATTGATAATGTTTTATAATAATTATTATAATTTTTCAAATACGCCTGACGAAACTATGAAGGAAAAATAATTATATTTAAGTATATAGTACATTAACTTTTTTATTAATTATTAAATAAATAAATATTATAGTTAAATAGCGTTGTTGTTTCTTTTATTCTTATTCGTTGATCCTCGATAAATGTTAATAGTATTATCAAATTTTTGAAACAATTTTCCTTTTTAATTAAAAAAATGGAAATTCCCCTAATTGATAGGAATAAGCGCGAAAATTGAACATTCTTCTTCTTTTTCTTCTGTTATGGAGATTATAGTTGAACCTTCTCTTCGATCTGATGAACATTTTCTACTTTTCTTTAAAAAAATAAATAAATATAAACGAAATTAAAATTAAAAAATAAAATAAATGGACACAGAATAAAATTCTCATCAGGCGAAAATTTTAAAATATATATAGTAAGCTAAACGAAATTTTATAAAGGCTATTTAAAAATATATTAAATCAAACGATGAATATTCCTCAAAATTTTAATAACATTATTTCATAAAAAATAATTCAGATAATAAAATAATAATTAAAAGAAAATGAAAACTTTATTGGACAAAAATTTTTAAATATGACACGAAATTTTATAAAGGCTATTTAAAAATATATTAAATCAAACGATGAATATTCCTCAAATTTTTAATAACGTTATTTCATAAAAAATAATTCAGATAATAAAATAATAATCAAAAGAAAATGAAAACTTTATTGGACAAAAATTTTTAAATATGATAACGTATTGCTAGATGTGCTTTATAATTTGGGAATTTAAGAATGATAAATCTCAATAAAATTCTTGAAGTTTTATAAATATATTACAAATATAGATTAAATGAGTGTCAAATGAAATAATACTGTATTAATGTTGCTGGAGAAATACTTATTTTGAAGTTTTAATTTAGTTATTGTATTTCTTTATAAAAATAAACATCTTAGAAACAATATTCTAATGATTTATAACTGATTTAAATACTGTTTATGATTTATGCTTTAAATTTAATTTTATTAAAATCAATATAAATATTTAATAAATTTGTTTAGCTTACTATATATATTTTAAAATTTTTGCTCGATGATAATTTTATTCTGTGTGTTCATTTATATATTTTTTAAATTTTAATTTCGTTTTTATTTATTTATTTTTTAAGAAAAAATAGAAAATGTTCAATTTTCGCGTTTATTCCTACCAATTAAGAGAATTTCCATTTTATTAATTAAACAGGAAAATTGCTTTAAAAATTTAACAATACTATTAACATTTATCGAGGATCAACGAATAAGAATAATAATAATAATAAAAACAACAACGCTATTTAACTTGCGAGAATAAAAAATTATAATAAAAAAAGTTAATGTACTATATACTTAAATATAATTATTTTTCCTTCATATTTTCGTCAGACAGTATTAACTGATGTAGTTCCTATTTTAAATTTTTATAATACTTTTTAATTATAGAAATTACAATAACATATAATAATTTTAAAGCAGTAAAAAAATATATTTAAATACAGTACAGCATTGGAATTTATAAATACAATAAATACTGAAATGTATTTTTTTTAAGACGCCTGCGCATTGATAAATTTCCAATAGTGAGGTAGTGCGTGTATATATATATAAAATGCTCATACTTTTTATTTCCTCTTAATAAGGTTATAAAAACTATTATTTTTAATAAAAAATAAGTATATTATTTTATTTTAATTAAACAGGAAACTTTAATTAAATAATCGACGAAAGAAAAGAGCAGAAAATTTAGTGGATAATATTGGCAATAATTCAAAGAAGTATTGGTTGAATTATTTCTGATTTGCTTAAATCCAATGATTGAAAAGTTTGAAGACAACATTGTTTAAGGAAATAAAAATTGCATTTGCAGAAAATAAGATAGAAAAGGTATGTGTACATGTATTTATATATATGTTTGTATATATATTATTTTATATTTTACATAATTTAAAATATATTGCTGTTTCAAATTGTTTAAATAGTTCTTTTTGTTAGATGTACAGCATACAAATTAACAGTTAGCAAACATTAAATGTTTGAACAATTTAAAATATTCGTTAAGTTAAATAAATTCTTGGATAAAATTATTACAGTAATCATGTATTTTATTCATTATATAAAATTTGAAAACAGAATTAACAGTAAAGTGCAATTAACATTCGGCCAATATCCTGCATTTCTTAAAATGTCCCTTATTTAAAATAAAAAATATTTCTTTAGTTTAGAGAGATTTATTAATTCATATAATGGTTAAAATTTTGTATATTATTTTGTATATAAATCGTCTTAAAAATGTTTTCTTTTTGGTTTTTCAACGATATTTTAATTGATAAGAAATAGAGAAATTCAGACGATCATAATTGAGTCAATAAAAAAATATATTTTCTCACATTGAATAAAATCGATAGAAAAGTCAATTTACTACAAAATTCTGATTATTTTTAATTAATTAAATGACAAAATTATTTATTAAAGATTAAACACTGTACAAATAAGTATAACCACTCTGTGATTCCCTATTTTGTCCACAGCAGTGTTATATTGAGGTGAAATCGAACGACATCATTTATTAAAGATTAAACACTGTACAAATAAGTATAACCACTCTGTAATTCCCTATTTTGTTCACAGCAGTGTTGTATTGAGGTGAAATCGAACGACATTCAGTCGTTCTTAATAAACAAGATGCTTCTTGAAGATCACAGATAATGGATCATGTCGTGATTTTCTAGTTGATATAAATTTCTGCTTTTCCTTGACAAGTTAAAGATCTTTGGCTGAAATACTTATTGTCATAATTCTAAGTAATTATTTTTTACATAGAATTCCTTTAAAATTGTTATTGCAAATTTAATTGTTCATTTCTAAATGATGTTTGCTATTTACTCTGTTTTTCGTGACTGATAGAATTAGGAAGAGCAAAGAATCTGCCAATAATCGATTAATTTCAATTATCATTCAAACACTACAGAATGGGGAATTCTGTGGAGTTCGAGTACAAAAAAATATATTCTGTTAGATCATATACTATTATAAAATACAGTAGAGTCTCCATAATCCGATACATGTGGTTACGGTGCTTGTCGGATTTCAGAGATTTTTTTCGGATTATTGGATGTTTCAATGAAAAAAATATAATTAAACAAACAAATACGCTCCGTTTATTAAGAATTTCCTGTCACTGCTCTTGCTGTTCAAATCTTTCACAAACACCTGAATTTTATCCCTATTTTTTAATGTCATAAATGGCGGCTGATCAGAATACCATAAAACGAAGCCAAATCACTAAACTTTTCTCCCAAGTCAAGTTTCGTAATTATTTCTTCCTTTTCGACCACAGTCAATGTCTTGTGGTTTTGATTTTTCCCTTTTTCCGATTTGTGACATTATGTAAAGATAAATAACAAATACTGATACAATAAAAACACACTATTTTGCAGTAATCAGTGTAGTGAACTTAAAAATTAGTTCGACTATGAGCAACAACATATAGCAACTGACAATTTGTTTACGTCAGCTTCTCTTTCTCGCACATGAGTATCGAACTAGCGAAGTGCCGGTTTACAGAGACTCAACCGTATTCGAATAGATCATTTATAATCGCGTGTAAAAATTTATTTACGATTATTTGACTGATTTTCTTTATTAACTGAGTTGTGTTAAGTTTATACTAAATGTGATACCAACTAAAGTACTCACCTAACTATAAATGCAATTTAATGTCATCTGACGTATATGACGGAGAAAATTTTCATAAAAAAAACTCAAGAAACGGTGGGAAAGTGCTAAAAAGAAAATATTTAATTTAGTTTAATCATATTATGTGATATACAAGAACAATATAAAATTACAAACATAATTTTTTTTTAATTTCTGTTGATGTTGATGTACTGCTTTAAATTTTATATGACTGGATAATAATTACTTTTGTTAAATTAACTGATTTGTTGAATGAATAATAAGACTGTTTATTAAAAAATGACTTAATTTCCATCACTATCGACGAAAAAAATGACTCGATTCGTTCATATTATGCAACGGCTTCATCAATACTCAGCTTTGTTTTCTCTCTTATTTTCAGTAAATATATAAATCTCGCATTTTAATTTAAATTTAAAAAAAAGAACAGGAATAATCTGGAGAAGTTTTAAACCTATAGCTCACAAGCTTATATTTCGTTCATATATGTTGTATAAAGTCGCGGATGGAATTTCAATTTATGCGTGCTCCAAATTATATGTTAAACAAATTAGATTTTGCATTGGATCAGGCCATGGCTTCAATAACTTATCATGGTTTATCGAGAATCCTGAAATTTATGCATGCCCCAAATTATATGTTAAACAAATTAGATTTTGCATTGGATCAGGCCATGACTTCAATAACTTATCATGGTTTATCGAAAATCCTGAGAGCATTTACCGAGAGAAAAGTGCTGTGTAAAACCATCAGTTTAATGTTATAACCAAAAGATACAACTGTTATCAATAAAATATTAAAGAAAAGAAACCAACATTTCCCTGCTGTGTAAAATTAAAGACGCATTTTATATATTAGCTATAAAAATTATAATTATTAAATTTCGGCAACATATTTTAAATATGTTTTATATATAGAGAGTGTATCTTACCACTTGAACCACCCTTTTTTCTCGGAAACTGATGAGGTAGGAAGCAGAATGGTCTCATCTACCAGCCTGTGAAGTTTGGCACACCATTTCTGAAACACCCTGTACAGGTGTGTAACTTACCACTCGAACCACCCTTTTTTCTCAGAAACCTGATGAGGTAGGAAGTAGTGAGAAAAATTTTGATGACTAAAGTATATCCGAAGAATCGAATGGCCATGATAAAAAATTTGTGAGCCCACCGGAAGTAGTGGCGCAAGGGGTCATCTTTGAAATTTCCAATGAAAACACAAGCCGATTTGGATATACAGTCGATTTCACTTAATTGGGGCACCATTTAATTGGGCCACAGTTTAATTGGGCCAATTCTCAAAGAACGGAAACATAATACATAATAATACTGTATTCGGCAACACCAGCGTGATGAGAATCAGTTATCTATCGTCGTGATGAGAATCAGTTATCTATCGTCTGGCAAGTGTGCGTCTACTTAAGGCCGGCCGCAAACTAGTCGATGGCATCGACTGAGATCTGACGTCAGATGCAATTTCTCTAGCCACGTGACCATTTCATAAGATATCGCTAACTGCGATCGTGGCGAAGTTTTAAACCACGTCAAACATGACGTTGTTTTCACAGCCAATCAACATTTCTCGAACATCTGTTACCATTTTTCGAGCATTTGTTTACCTATCGAATAATGCCGACGTATAGGAAGACATGCCAATGCTGACTTCCGTTGCACTGCATATTCATTTTAGCTTTATATATTGTACATATATTATTAATGAGCTGTTTAAAAAAGAATAAAATTATGACATAAACAAAAAATTTGTTTTTTTTTCTTAATTTCAATAGTGATTGAATTTCTCAATTCTAGTAGAATGAATAATTTTTATTCTCCAACCAAATATTTGTTAGCATTTAAAACAATTCCATTTACCTTTAGATAATTTGAATTTTTCTTTCTATATTAATTTTATTGTTATTATTATTATTTAAATTTTTAATCAAATTACACCATTAAATGTAAAAATGAATAAAATTTGGTTTAAAATCTCAAATTTATTTAATAAATGCTGATCATCTGACAAACTAACAATTATATCCAAATACGCATGCTCAACTTTAAAGTTTTCACTGCGCATGTCCCATCGCACAAAATATCTAACATGTTTGATGTTAGAAAAGTTGCTCGCTCCGCCTCTTTTTCGTCGGAGGTGATGATGTCGCTGCAATGAGTATGCGATGAGAAGTTGTACGTACGATTTTGGTACGACATCGAATGCGACCTGATTGCTGCAATATCGACTAGTTTTCGACTGGCCTTAATTGGGACATTAGCAGAAAAGGAATTTAGCAATTTTTGACATATTTTAGGAATTTTCCCAAAATAGGCTATATCAATATCACGTACAGTAATATTTGGCAACTCTAGCGTGATGCGAATCAGTTATCAATCGTCGTGTGTCTGGCAAGTATGAGTTTGCTTATGAGTTTTAATTGGGACATTAGCAGAAAAGGAATTTAGCAATTTTTGACATATTTTAGGAATTTTCCTAAAATAGGCTATATCAACATCACGTACAGTAATATTTGGCAACTCTAGCGGGATGCGAATCAGTTATCAATCGTCGTGTGTCTGGCAAGTATGCGTCTGCTAATGAGTCTACTATTACCTCTATTCTGTGTCTATATTGTACCTAGCGATATTCATTTACAGTGTCGATTTTATTTAAAATTTTTAAATCATTGCCAAGATGCCAAGAAACGAGTTACACTTTCAAGTAAAATTGTTTTGCTGGATAAAATTAAAAGCCAGCCATTTAATATATAAAATTGCTTGCTGGATAAAATTAAAAACCAGCCATTTAATACAAGCCATTGTAGACTTGCTTTGCTGGATAAAATTAAAAGCCAACCATTTAATACAAGCCATCATTGGCTGGTAAAATTAAAAGCCAGCCATTTAATACAAGCTATCGTAGACTCTCTGAAATAAACCAAAATCTACCATAGTTAAAAGCCAGCCATTTAATACAAGCTATCGTAGACTCGCTGATATAACTGGTGTATCAAAATCTACCATAGTGAATCTCCTACAACTAGAAAATCAACTGCTTGAGGAGTGGACATTAAAGAAAGAAATTCTTGCAACATCGAAAAGAAACCATGATAGAAAGGATCCAGAAGTCGAAGAATCATTAAATCAATAGTTTTCAATAATTATCGGGCAAGGCATGGATATCACGACACATTATCTGTATTTTGGTTTAATAAAGCATTAAAATAGGTATCCAATTATTATTTTTTATCTATTACATAAAAACTAACGAAACAAATAGATATTTTAGATTTAATTTTTGAACGATCTTTTGGTGTGAGTAAGAAATTCGATTATTTAAATTACTAAACAATTCTATAAGTAATATGTTACATTGGAAACAAAATAAGCTTCATATAAGCTATAGGAGAGACCAAAGTCGACGAGGTCTCTAACAAATAGAACCATAAATATCAAAATTGACAGTTTTCAATCGCCAATTGCAATTAAAAGAAAATATCAGATCGAGCGAATGGACTTTTCTTCAACTTTATAGGAAACATCGAAGGCAGAGATGGAAGGATACTTCCGAAAAATTAGTTACAGTTCTGTTTTGGCCACTTAGGTGTCTCTCTTGTTCTGTGTAAGCGTGTATTCTTCTATCAAATATTGCAACTCTCCTATCTGAACTTCTACAATGATATATGAATAATTTTGTGAAAACATGTGAAACAAGAAGACAATGAAAGCATAACTGAATCTTCTCTCTCAAAAGATTGTTTGCGAACGTGCAGAAATTCTAAAGGTTAGAGCAGGAAATTTCCATTTTTTAAAATATGTTATTGGATTTCTTGATTGAGGTTTCATGTCAATATTGATATTATATATAAGACTGTATATTACATATGCTAAAATATTGTATTTTAAGCCATTAGTTTAATAAATATTAGTATATAATATTTTTAATAACAGTTTTCTTTACTCCCGCATACGTTCAATATCGCTTGGACTCTGAATGCTACTTGTCTCATGTCTGTATTTATTTCGGTCATAATTTCGAAAAAATTACCATTTGATGTGAGTACCATAAATTATCACACTTGTTATCAGAAATCCTGACTTAGCTATTTCCTCTCGGCAGTTAAATCGCATCCAAAGTCAACCGCTTTGATTCCACAACACAGTATAATGTATATGCTAATTATGGAGAATGCAGTTTGGATGAGTTTACAGAAAAGTGCTTTAAACTATGCCTATCCAACTAGTTATCCATAAACATATAAAGAATTTTAAATTTTATAAATTAAATTAATTACATTAAAATATGAAACTTTAAAATAGACAAGTTCTGTTTAACAAAAATTCTAGATGTTGAGAAATTATTTATTCGCGAATATTTCTGTTAACATTGAATGATTTGGGAAATGGCTGTCAGTTATATTGAAAATAGTTATTTCCCATATCCTGTAGACCTATATGCAGCGGTGATATTCGAAATATTTAACAAAGAGTTCGCTAACAGAAAATTTTTCCTTAACATTTCTTTTCCGCTCAAATGGTGCATTAGCAACATTAGCGCAAAAACTGACCTTAAGATACCCATATAAGTAAAAAAGCTGCGTTTGCAAAATTAAGTCAGTTAAAATTTAATAATGTTTATGCCAGAACTATATTCTTTTGGATAAATAATAAAAAAGAGTGTTCAAAATGGTTAAAATTTAATAATGTTTATGCCAGAACTATATTCTTTTGGATAAATAATAAAAAAGAGTGTTCAAAATGATTTATTTTGTACATATTTTAATATTTTTCATTCCAAATATTTTATAAACTTATAAAAATTGGCCTTTTTTATCAGTAAAAGTCACAGGGAAAGCAGTTAAACAAGAAAAAAAACTTTTTTAAATCATTTATTTTATCGTTAGGTATTATTATAATAATAGACACAGCCATAATTATTATCGGCGCCAAAACAAACATTATTCGGGTCATAAATTCTAGTCCAATAATTTCCATATCATACTTTGGTTTTTGCAAGTTGTCTTGGGGACCTTTTCTTTCACACGTTTGTCACCAGCCACATGATGATTTTGTCTTAGCCAGGATTTAGCATGCGGAGTAGCGTAGAAATCTTCCAAACTTCTTCCCATTAAATTAACTGTCATTAAATGGCTGGTTGTATCGATTAGCAAAGAATTTCTTTTAACATCCATAATATCATTCATCGTACTGAACCCTCTTTCAGCTTCAGCCGAATTAACAGCAATTACATTTAATATTCTTCTAGTTCTCAAAATAAATAATTGGAATATTTTTCTTTTTTATATCTCGCACGCGTCTAACAACTACTGTAACTGGCTATCCCCCGGGAACCGGCTCATGCTCCTACCGGTTTTCTCGGAAACTATGAACGATCTAAGGCTCCAGTTTAGTAGTGTTACAAAGTATAATACATATATTTTAATATATTTTTAAAAGAAACAAAACCACTGAAAAATGTTGGGTGTGTTTAACAAGGTTAGGAAAACTGAAAATCTTAACAACGGGTTCGGCCGAACCTGTGCGTACCCGCTGAATATCACCGCTGCTTATATGTAATCATTCAGGATTTCCGATATGAACCGTTATTGTTTATAAGTAAATAACCAACTTTATTTATTAATTTTATTGATTTCTTTAATATTATTTAGAGATATATTGTTTTTCAATTATTTGACAGTTCATCTATTAAAAGGATTTTGTTAATGATTCTCTTTAGTGTAGATATTTTCATCATCATTGCCATTCGGAATGAGCATACAAGTTTCCTGATTGCTTTACATCGAAAGAATTACCGCAGTCCACTTCATCGTGCAAAATGTTATTCATAGAAAAAACGATTTCTAAACTGTTCACATCGAAAGAATTGTGCGATGTTACTTTGGTCGTCGGTGAAGAGAAGAAACATTTTCCGACACACAAATTTCTTCTATCACCGTCGGTGAAGAGAAGAAACATTTTCCGACATACAAATTTCTTCCATTGCTTTATAGTGACGTATTCAAAGCCATGTTCTATGGCCCAATGGCCGAAAAGAAGTCCGAAATCTTTTCCCCCGAAGATAATCCGGAGATTTTTGAGATTGTTTTGAGGTATGTTTTTAATTCCGATCAATTTTTTTTAATTTTGTCAGCAAAGGAAAGACAAAATCCTTTTTTGTTGGCTGGATCCGCCTCTTGGAAACACTTCAGGTTTCAATTCATAGAACTAGGATTGATTCCGGTTCCACATCTTAAAAATTTACGAGGATCCAGGATTATTTGGTCAATTCGATCTTTGTGCAGCCAATAATAGGAAATGAAACGATCCCGTCTTTTATCAATAATCTAACGATTGAAAATTGTTATTGAATAACTGAGATGATGATAAATAAATAAATAATACGCATGTAAAAACTAAATATTTAATATGAACGTAATTTTCATATTAAAAATCTAATTTCTTTCCAGAAATAATTTTAAACACTAATAATTTAAATTAAATTATTTCTAATCCATTTTCTTACAAAAATTTTTATGCCTTTGTCCGCTCTTACTGCTGAGAGTATCTTCAAAGAAATTTCGAATTTTAACGTATTCATTTTCATAGCACTACTGTAACAAAAGATACAGTAGAGTTCGAGAAACCCATGAAAGTTGGATCAAAAAAAGCGAATCAAAGGGCCTTCTTGGCTTTGTAGAATCAGAAAGATATAAGAAAGCTCCATAAATATTAGAATATTCTAGAATACCCAATAATGCTCCTAATCCTTAATATTTAATCTTTAATTTTTAACAATACTTAGAACTTATATTATTATAACTGGCGGCGCGGCAGCAGAAAGATATAAGAAAGCTCCATAAATATTAGAATATTCTAGAATACCCAATAATGCTCCTTATCCTAAATATTTAATCTTTAATTTTTAACAATACTTATAACTTATATTATTATAACTGGCGGCGCGGCAGAGCCAGTTATAATATGATTCAGGTGCAGGGAGTGCCAAATGCACATTTTTATTTTTTCTTCTTATGCCTTTAATATTGATCATAGAGCGTTGAAATTTGGCACGTATGTTCTTTTCGACTTCCGGTACGACATCCGGTCGACACTTCCTTCGTCAGCTTTTTACAGTTACTTCACTCCGTCTTAGAAAATCGCTAAATTTCTCGATGGGAAACTTTTCTCGGTAATTGTCCGCTTGCCTTATGCTAGATATATTTCGATAGCCCATTACGGAAACATCATGGTAGATTTATTCATTTTATTCCGCGACGAAATAGAGGCACTATATGGCCCGCGCGATCTTCCACGCTGTCGCATGCGTCACATTTCTGTGCGCCGCGCCGTCGCATCCATTCTGTTTTTGGTTTACCTACGTTTTCCTGTAATTTGATAATTTGCCTGCTGCTGCCCATAAACTTTTTAATGACATGTTTATAATAAGCAAGTAAAAAATTACAAAGAAAGTTGTATTTTCGGGCTTATAAATGTATTTCTAAATCAGTTTTTCCTCCGTTTACTACTATTGTTTACAACATTCTTCCATCGTTTTATCTAAACTGCGACACAACAACAAATAAATTAAGAAGTAAACATCAAAATTATAAATCATTAGTTTTCTTAAGATTCGTGTAATATATTTGATTTAAAACAGGATAGAATTTAATAAAATAAGAACTTTTTATTAATTATAGCATTCGCAGAACCTAAAAGTCTTGAACCGAAAATTTTTTTTGGTCTGCGCACTGTCATGTTATCTACCGAATATTAAACTCTGATTGGCTACGTAGTTAGACCTGAATCTGATACGTTAAATTTATTTATACTCTATTTTTAGGTGAGTTCTGGCCATCATATGGAGTACAAAGCGGAAGCTGCGTCACTTTCAGTTTCAGTTTTCAGTTTCAAGCGTGTTTTTTAGGTGTAGTGCAGGGTTGTCCAACCTTCTGGCTTCCTTGGGCCACATTTGAAGAAAAAAAATTGTCTGGGGCCGCACTTAAAATATACTAATTCCTACGATAGATATTAGGCGGTCGGATGGCTACGTGGTAAAGCGGTGGCGTCCCATGCAGGAGGACCCGTGTCTGGCATCTCCTGAAAAAATTTTCGGGGTTCTTGGACCGGCCCGGCGATCCCCTTTCTTCACCATCCGGTCTCCCTCCACTGGCGTAGTTGCAGCCCATGGTTGGTACTGTTCCCGCTCTTTAGTAATCTCACTGATTGAAAGGGGCGTAAAAATAAAAACCATAGTTGTTAAGGAAATAACTTAATAAATAATATACAATATATGATATCTACCAAGACAAATAAGCAAAACTGTCTTAGTATAATAATCTATGACTTCTTTTCGTTCAGTAATTTTTTTTTAAAATTCTTATTTATTTACCTACGTATTATATATTTTATTTTAGAATTTATTATTAGATCGTTTAATTGGGGCAGCTACTTAATTGGGCCAAAATGGATTAGTCCCAATTAAGCGGAATCGACCGTATTACCAACTGTTCAGTAATTAAATAACTGTCCGATTATCTTAA
>AYEL01089460.1:0-34958 GCA_000484575.1 Olivierus martensii | reverse complement strand
TTGTATCGATTAGCAAAGAATTTCTTTTAACATCCATAATATCATTCATCGTACTGAACCTTCTTTCAGCTTCAGCCGAATTAACAGCAATTGCATTTAAAATTCTTCTAGTTATCAAAATAGTAATTGGAATATTTTTCTTTTTTATATCTCTCACACGTCTAACAACTAACTGGCTATCCCCCCGGGAACCGGCTCATGCTCCTAGCGGTTTTCTCAGAAACGGCTCCAGTTTAGTAGTGTTACAAAACGTATATTTTAATATATTTTTAAAAGAATTAAAAGAAACAAAACCGCTGAGAAATGTTACGTGTGTTTAACACGGTTAGGAAAACTTTGAAAATTTTAACAACGGGTTCGGCCGAACCTGTGCTAACCCGCTGAATATCACCGCTGGATATAACTATAAAAACCAAACAACTTTTGAAAGTTTTTTTAATATCACCTATGGATTGTGAGATATTACAAAAAAAAGATGCCTCCACATGTACCGCCGATTGGATTATTCAAGCAATAAGAAGAATCTGACAGAGGGCATTTGTGTGTAATGCGGAATACTATTGAAGCAGCAAAGAGCAGTATTATGCATATTTAAGGCCAATTCAGGTACTCGGTGGTAATATTCCAACTGCAATCGGGACAAGTCTTTCGCCATCACAATTCGGCACGGAGTCATACTCAAGAACAAAGATTTCCCGACTTGTTTCAGCTCTTTATGAGCACCACGGATGTACGCCGACCCCCTATTTCAGATTTATCTTTTTCTGATTGCTTGAATAACCCAATCGGCAGTACATCTGGCAGCATCTTTCTTTTATGTAATATCTCGCAATCCGTAGGTGATACTAAAAAACTTTCAGAAAAGTTGGTTTTTACAGTTCTATCCAATTATGCCTAAATCGGCATACGTTTTCATTGGAGATTTCAAAGTTGATTTCTTGTGCCCCTACTTGTACTGGACCCACAAAATTTTTCTTCTTACTTCTTATCTGATTGCGTTTCCGAGAAAAAAGGTGGTACGGGTGGTAAGATGCACCTTATATGCGTCGGTATTCTGAACCGAAAATTTTAGCTGAATGCATTTATGCGTGCAGAGAAATCAAATGATTAATAAAAAATGTGGATTTATTTTAGAAACGTTACTTATTTTATTTATACATATAAACCATACTTGGAGGGCTCCGCGAGAAATATCCAATTGGCGCTGCACTAACTGAATCCAGTTCTGATCAGAGTGTTTCAGATTAATTTGCATCGGATGGGTTTTAAAAACTTGGGTATGTGGATTTACTGCTGAAACTTTCCTAGAAAGTTAAATTTGACCCATATGGGATTATAATGATAATTCTAGAGGAAAAATGCTGTTCTGAAACTTCGTATTAGTATAGCTAAAAAGTCAAACAAACAAATATTGTTTTGGAATTGTGGAATGTAAAGTAAATGCTTTTATGTTCTGAGAATATTCATTTTATAATGAATCTAAATTATTTATTGATATAGATGTGTGATAATGCCTAGTCGTTATTCACCGTTACAGAGTAAGTTACAAATCAGGTAACGTCACAACGATATGTTAGAAAATATCATGACAAAAGCTGTTACAATCAATTGTAATAATCGTATGATAGTAAATTCTTCTTAGATTCCAAACGGTAACGAACTCATATATTACAAATATACTTCATTTAATTTGCAAGTTGGAAAGTACATACTTAAATCTTTCAAATTATAAAAAGACATTTTCACGCTAATATCTGGCTAGGTAATTTATTCTGAGATAAATTACTATTGTATTCTTTGTAAGATTGTCTTTAAAAAGCATTTCAGATTTTTCCAGACTTATTTCTATCGTAAAACAACATAAATTGTAATTCTATAAAAGAAATTATCCGTTTCAAACGAATAATTCCTTTTATAGAAAAATATTTTTCACTGTCAAAAATAATCCACGAAAATTAATAACATTGTTATTTGAATAAAACAGCATTAATTAATAGTTTTTTCTGCATCGCATTTAAAAAAAAAATTACATTACGAGAAGGCAGGATTCAAAGATAGAATCTTCTGATCCGTAGTGAGATGTGTTATCCGTTGTGCCACTGGCCCCTTTTTTATAGGCGAAATTAATCTGTATTTTACAATTCTATATATAGATCTGGTCATCCGAATTAAGCACTCAAATTTTAATACAGAATATTCAATTAATTTTACATTATGGCTTGCCCCACATAGTGTTCACATGTGCCCTTTCATAAATAAAGTTATATTATAGTACGTAATGGACAATGTCCACATTAGACATTGTACATTTGCGATAGTAACATAGGCACCTACTGACAAACCTATAAGGCCGGTAGCAAACTAGTCGACTAGGTTGCCTACGATGTGACGTCATTAGGTCGTAAGCAGGTTGCTAGAACGACTTATCTTGCAGACATGCGCAAATAAAATATAGTGGCATTTACAACCGACCAATTAACTTAGACTTCCTTCTCACCGCCTCCACGTTTGTTGACATCATGGCAGACGAAGAGATTAGCAGCATGTGTTACTATTTGCATGAAAGAAGGTAGCTCACCTCTCAAAAGGCATCGAGGAACTGACAGAAAATGGATTCGACGTCGTGAGGAGAGAGGAACCATGAATACAGTGGTTCAAGAGCTGCTTCTCGAAAATATTTCATCATATCGGTATTTATGATTATTTTAATTAATAAAAATGCTTCAAATAAAATCTTTTCATTTCAATATGATGTAGTTATTTCATAATATTACGACAATAATAATATATGTCAATATTATCATATTACATTCCACTTGTTCGATAGTTGTGACTCCAAATTTGCTCATCCAAACGAAATTAGCTCGCTTTCTACCAGTCATTCTTTGCAATAACGTTTATTGCGCATGACCGTCGGTACTTGGTCGTCGAAAATATCAAACAAGATAGATAAACCTATGGTCGCCGGCCACGCCTCCATTGATGACACAAAATGACAAAGTACCAATGAAGTGCCGACAAAGGGTCCCTGTTCGAGCGTCGGCACCACCGATATCGCCTAGTTTGCTACCGGCCTAAGGGATGGGACCAGTTCCAACCACGGGCTGTACCCACACCTGTGGAAGTGAGCCGGATGATGAAAGACGGGGATCGCCGGGCTGAACCCAGCACCCAAACAAACTTTTCAGGAGTTACCAAACCCAGGATGCGAACCCAGGTCCTCTTGAGTGGCACGCCGACAGCATTACCACTTGGCCATTTGGGGGGATCGCCGGGCTGAACCCAGCACCCAAACAAACTTTTCAGGAGTTACCAAACCCAGAATGCGAACCCAGGTCCTCTTGAGTGGCACGCCGACAACATTACCACTTGGCCATTCGGCCATGATCTTTCTGACTGTAAAAATTTGGTTAATTAAAATGGATAAAAGAAGAAAAAAAATTTTAAAGAATTCAAAACGAAATAAAAGTGTTATTCCTTATATCTGCTTCGTTATTATATTTTTATCTGCTTTTAATAAAACTCATAAATCTAATTCTAGAATTTTTTGCTATGGCTCGAAAGAAAAAATATTTTAAAGAATTCAAAACGAAATAAAAGTGTTATTCCTTATATCTGCTTTTAATAAAACTCATAAATCTAATTCTAGAATTTTTTTTGCTATGGCTCGCAGAACGATGTTGAAGTACCCAATGTGGCCCTCACGGCAAAAAGTTTGGAGACCCCTGTATTGGAATAGTCATTAAGCACCTTTGAGGCTGTTAGTGACTTTGAAAGCGAGAATGAGGTTACGAATGCACATGCAATTAACACCAGTGACAATTGGCAACTAAACTAAGACTTCTTATGAGTTAGTACCCGCCACTTGTACTGTTTCAAACGCGTCTAGACTTGTTCAAAATTTATATAATTTTCAATCTGCGAGTAGAGTGTACTTTATTTTGCAGGATAAACATGACGACACGAGAGAACACTTTATAAACAGAACTTATTCATTTCTCATTTAAATTTTGAAAATGGCTATAAATTTAATTAATTTAATAATTTAAATGATAAATTTGGATATGAAAACTTTCTGTGGTGCCCCCTTCTCTTGATGCCCTAAGCACGTGCTTACTTTGCTTATTGGTTAATCCAGCACTGGGTATACAGAACGGAGAACTTAAGTTTAGAGATAAAGTCGATTTTATTTCTTCCTCTACGGCAGGGGTTCCCAAAGTGCGGCCAGCGGGCCAAATGCGGCATGGGCCAAATGCGGCCCTCGATATCAGATCATCCGCCATCTTGAATTCATAAATATAATTTACATTTTTACAAAAAATAAATAAATTTTATCATATAATTAAAAATTATTCAGTTAAAAAAATATATGCATAAATGATTCCAAGTACGTTTTGATTATTTGGAAGCACTTATATATGCGAAAAAACATTCTCAATCATGAATATTAATAAGTCCAAATTGAGATCAAAATTACTGATGAACTTTTTACAAGAACCAACCGACTTAGAACCAATGTCTCCGAGTACATTTTAATTGGGAAAAACTACTGTTCTTCCATCCTTACCCATATGTCCACGAATGTGCAAGGCCTAAGTCTATCATTCCGTTAGATTAGTTAAGCCGAAATATCCACATGGAATATTTTTATCTGGCGGCGACCACTTATAGGGCCGCCATCATCACAGGCTGACCAACACACATGATGGGGTCCCACAGTTTGTTCTGTGAAGTGTTCGTTATCCGAACATGTGTTCGTTAACCGAACATAAAAATCTTTCGAAAAAGTGTTCGTTATCCGAACTGTTCGTTAACCAATCACCCACTGTATATCTTAAGGTTGTGTTATGGTAGGTTAAGTCAGGTAGGTTAAGCCGCCGTATTCTTCTTTTTTTTCTTCTTCTTCTCTAGGGTAATATGGAGGTTTTAGCTGGTGCTTTTTCCTTCGATTGCAAGAAAGCTGCCATATCGCACGAGGGATATACTTTATCTGGCGGTGGTTACTTATAGAGCCGTTAGGTAGGTTAAGCCGCCATATTCTTCTTTTTTTTTTCTTCTTCTATAGGGTAATATGGAGGTTTTAGCTGGCGCTTTTTCCTTTGATTGCAAGAAAGCCGCCATATCGCACGAGGGATATACTTTATCTGGCGGTGGCTACTTATAGACCCCATTACAGGCTGGCCAGTACCCATGATGGGGTCAACCAAATGGTTGAAGGATGAAGTTCAACTGCCGGGCCCGGAGGTCAACCGGATGGTTGAAGGATCGGGTTCAACAGGCCGGGCCCGGACCACCTCATGATAATACTGATGGAGGTGTGGGACTCGGATTTGAACCCGGATCCTCCAGGGTGGTAAGCCACAGCTTTACCACGCAGCCATCCAGCCGACAAATATATATCTTAAGGATTTTTGCCTTTCATTAGACTTTTTAATTATCTTAACGATATGAAATATAAAAAGCATAGGTGTATGTTAAAATTCAATGATTTAGTATTGTTTAATGTTGTTAATATATCGTATATGAACATATGTGGATGTACACTATACAGAAAATTTATTCAAACTTTTAAATCTGGATTTTCATTTTGCATTTTCATTTTATTATAATTCTTTTGTCCTTTATTAAAAATAAATAATTTATCAACAACTAAACTTTTATAATAGCAACATTCTCTTTCATTTAGTATTCTGTAATTTGTTTGATGTTAAAAATATAATTTAGATGAACAAAATACTGTTTAAACTTCTCTGAAAACTGAAAAGTTGTCTATAAAAACTTACAGAATTAGACTTTGTATCTTAATAAAATTATTGTTTTATGAAATATTCCATAAAACACTAAATCAATTTTATTTAGATCAGTTAACTACAATAGAATAAGAGATCTATCCAGTAACTAAATAAATATTCTATTTTATATAAATTATATTTTCATATTTATTAAAATTAAAAAATTTGAATTAATTGCAAAAAATTAAATTAATTGCATAGATAACGTTTTAAATACAGTCTAAACAGCAAGTCATCTTTACATAATTTCGTCTTCCATAAATATTTATTTTTGAGAATTAAAAATTAATTCTATGGTTAAAAAGTCATTATAAACTCGCATTAAATTATTTTATTATAATTATCGTCCATTATGATTTTCATTATCACCAGTTTTAACGATTCATTTGCATTAATAGCTTCAGAAAAACTGTTGAAACAGCTAGTATCTCGTAAATAACCATTCTATATATAATTATATATTCTTAATGATATAACATAACTGTAAATTAATTTTTATAATTATTTTTATGATATCGGCTAATGCTTTAAGCCATTATAAAAAAATAATAATAAAAATATCAATAATCTAGAGTTATATTTAACATCGGTTTCAGTTCGTAATCACAACTATAGATCAACGTCGCAGACGGATTTGAAATGTTTGTATTTTGAAGTGCCCCACAACGAACAAGAACCGCTATTTCTTGGAAGGCAATGGCTCTTCAAGGAAATCGAGCAAGTAAGATTTTTTTTTAATTTATCTTCTTCTGAATTAATAATTTTATTTTAATTTTTAAAATTAAAAGTCAGTTAAAATGTTCAAGACAACGAATCACAATATTAAAGATCTAAATAAAATTAAGAAACCTAAGCAAATATTTATCCTAATTTACAAAGATGTGAAAAAATTTGATAATGTTTTCTAAAAAAGAAAAATGATGTCGTTTAAACGTTCAAAATATTCAGAAATAAAGTGGAAAATAAAATGGAGAGAAAAATAAAAGTACTTAGGTCTGACAATGACACAGAATAGTGCAATAACGAATCCGACAAATTCTGAATTAATATGAAATTTTTAATAAATTCTTTTTTCCAAAATATGCAAATAATGTGGCGTTTAGAAAATCATCTAAAACCTGAATAACTCTGTTAATCTCTAGAAAGACTTCTGGAAATTACAGTAATAGGAAATTTAGAAATGTGTTATTGTCTACCTTTAGACAAATTTCCAAATTTCTTATTACTGTAATTACATATTTCATTTAATGTCTCAATCAGAATATTTAAAAACCTCCCTAACTATCATTAAGGTACTTAAAAATTTGAAAGAATGAATTTTCACTTAATGTTCTCATATTTTATTAATCATTTAGAAAAGATTCTCTATAAGCGATTAACAATTTTTTTTCGAGTATTTTTCTACAATCAAATAAGATTGCAGAAAAAAAATTCGAATACAACCTACATGATTTATATAGAAATTTTTACAAAATTTAATGGAAAATTTTAATTATGCTTCTTTTGCTATCATTATAATTAAAATTAGAATTAATTAATTTAAAACAGTAATAATAATTAAAAATTGATATCTTTACATATCACAGATACAACGCTTTTAGATATAGAAATTTTATAAATACAGTAATTTTTAAAGATCGAAAGAGAAATTTTTATCTCCATATTTGCTCGCGATAGATGAATTTTTATTGAAAAATTTTGAATTTACATTATTAAAGTTCTTAAAGGATTTTTCTTAAATACATATTTATGTAAATCGTCAATATAAAATTCATTCGGTTTGAATTTTTACAGTTATTGTACTTTTAGAGAAAGTTCTATACAGTGTTTAAAAAAAGAATCTAATGGCATTATACTATTACTGTATGTGTATATGAACTTCATTAATTCATTCAAATTTTGCTTTAGTAATTAGCTCATTATTATAACAGTTTAATTAATTAATTTATAATGAAGCAGTGAAATGAGATGTGGAAAGTATCTCGAAAACTCGACTCCTATTCTTAAACAAACTAGAAATTCGAATCCACTTTCTAAAAATAGAACGTGAAAGCCATAAACACTAATCCATCCATTTGGAAGTTGAAAATTCTCATCACAGATATTCAATGGGATCCTTTTTCTTCTCTCAGATTATAGATAAGATGATGAAAAAAAATTCTAAAAATAAGTATAGATATAAAAAAAGCATAAAAACACAAAATTTTTATTAATTTATACTTTCAAAAAAAGATTTAATATTAGAAAATAAAAATATGATACTTAAATAGATTTTCTTTTCATTGCAGAAATTAACCTCAACCGATTCCGAATCGAACAGAGGTGTTATTATAGAAGGTGGACCAGGCAGTGGTAAATCTGCCACCATTTTACAATTAGTAGATCACAGTTCGTTCGGTAGAAAGAAGACCGATGCTGTTTATGAAGGTAAATATTTAAAATAAGTTTTTTATCCCTAGCCAAATTTTTTCTTCTTTAAAAAAATCGCAATTAGCTAAAATTTATTTTCAATTTGTAACATTTGAAAAACGCATTTTGTTACGTGAAGTATAAATATATTTCTCCGAATTTTCAGATATTAATTCGATAACATCGGCAGATACATATTCTACTGGGTGTTCTTTATATCAATCTGTAATTAGTCTTAATCAAGAAGCTGCAAGATCTTTGGGTAGTCGTCTTGTTGCTTATCACTTCTGTCAAGCAGATAATAATGTTACGTGTTTAGTCCCTGAATTTGTTCACAATATGGCTTCACAATTATGTCAAGCTCCACAACTAGCTGCCTATAGAGAATTAGTGGTACGAGAACCAAGGTCAGCCTCTTTTTTTATTATTATTTCCTTTTAATATTTTTCCTAGTAATTTTTTTCGTGAATATATTCCGTTATTATAAAATTGTATAATAGAATAAATACACTTATAAATTTAGTCATAACTATATTTAAATGCTTTATTATATAAACTAATAATAGTTAGAAATTTTAATAGACTTAAATTTGTTGTTTTATAACAAAACTTCAGAAAATTATCACGAAAAGTAGACTTTTATTATAAAATGTATGCATTTAATTATGATTGATTACTTCAAAAATATAAAATAATAATAAGTATGAGAATTAATAAATTCAAATAAAATTATAAATATAAATTATTCATTGTTTAGTAAAATTTAAAAATGCTTAAATAAAGTAAACAAACAAATCCAAATCTGATTTTAATAAGTAAACATTACTTTGTCACGAAACTCACGCATATATATTAAATATTAGGTGGAATTTTTATTTATAAAAAATGCACTCACACATATATCAAGTTGCTATTTGGCATTTAAAATATGTTTTCGATATTTTTAGGTACCAAGAATTATTAAATATGAGGTCTTGTGTATCAGATTCAGCTACTGCATTTGTTAAAGGAATTTTGGAGCCATTGCAAAGTTTACGAATGTTTAACAAAATACCAAATACACCGTGTCTGATGATAATAGATGCTTTAAATGAAGCTGAATTTCATCGACCCGATTATGGAGAAACTATAGCTTCATTTTTAGCAAAACATATTAATAAGTTCCCTTCTTGGTTAAAAGTGAGTATCTTTAAAATTATCTACTATCACATCAAATTAGTGTAAAATAAATTGCTGTTTGTAAAGTTAGGAAAATAATCTAACATTACTATGTTTTTTATCATATTTTGTTTATAAACAAAAATTTATAAAAGAATTTTCGATTAAATAATCGAAAATTATATTTAAATTTTTTTCTTTTTTAATCTTACAGATTTAATATGGTTTTTTTGTAAAAAAAAAAATTCTATGCAATTTAAAAATTCAGTCACCGTGTTTATTATAATGGTGAAAATGTGCAGATTGTTATCCAGAAATAAAATAGTTATGAAGGTTGTAAAATGAATAAATAAAATAATAAATATCTCGAAGTAAATTAGTTTAGAATATGTGGAAAGTGACTATACATGCCATAATAATGTTTATGCAATTTGACAGAAATTCGATATTTTACGATACAGTAATTATATTTCGGTTATCAATTGATTTCAATGGCAATCTGTTTAGTATCGTCTTATTAAAAGAAAAAAAGTTTCAGAATTACTAAATAAAACAGAATGAAAAAAAGTTTATAAAATAAAAAATAAGTAAAATTATTTTATAAGAAATCTGAATCAGAAAATTCAAGCTAATCTGAACAATGAAAGAATAAATTAATGAAAACAGCATATCGAAATATTATTGAATATAGATTTTTTCCAGTATCTAAGTTTAAATAAAAATACTAAAAATGTCATTATTTTTATATTTTCATGCGTGATAAAATGAAGACAAAGCTAGGCTTTTGTATCCTATGCTTTGTTTAAGATAAAATAATAGAGATGTATGCATATATATAAATTATAAGTGAGCATATATCACAATATTTATTTAATGGATATAAGCTACGTGAATCGTTAATGACGTTAATTCAATTCGATGAAATGGTCGAGTGGTTACATGAAAAAAGCATAGATTTTCATTTGAAAGGTACAGGATCAAATCCCAGATTCCACTTCTCATCTGACTAGTCACATGTTAAGTCATTTGATGGAGGAAGATTCAGGACTCACATTTCCACATGCAGTATTTTCAGAGGTTATGACTTGACTTCTCAATCATCATTCTTTAATTCACTGCTGTCATCATTGCAGTATGATCTTGAATGACCCATTGCTTCTTATTCCTTGTGTCTATTAATGCTAGTCTATGTCAAATGATATAATCTATTCAATTTTTCCAAATTAAGACACCATTGATTTCCAATTTTTTCAATAAGTTTTTTTTTTTATATTCTAGATTGAACTACATATGAAAAGGAAATAGCTCTGTAAAATATGGTTTATGAACTGAATTGTTCCCATTGTAATATTACAATAATGATAATTCATATTACTACATTACAATAGTAAGAATTATCGAATTATCTGACTGTGAGTGAGAATGGGGTCTGGAAAATTCACCCCTTGCATTTCGCCTCCGACAATTCGCCCCCTACATTTCACCCCCGGAACATTTCGCCCCCAGCACATTTCGCCTCTCTGTAGATAATGAATAGGCTACAAAATTGCAAATAATACACCAAGCTTTTAATGATTCTAATTTATTTTATTTTAATATAATAAATGCACATTATTATCGTTTAAAACTCGTATTTATATGCAATACTTCTAAGGCAATCAATCAGAATATGATTTTGAAAAAGTTCGACTATTCTTTTGATAATAGAGTGGATCGAGGGAAGATGGTTATCGGGGCGAGATGCGTATTTTTCTCTAGTTCGTTAATATTTCAACAGGTGGCGACCGAAAGTAGTTTATAATAACCTTCTATAAGCACACCAATAATATAAAAGATGGCCACTACCAGACGAACAATTAGTCGCATTGAAAAGCAAAAAATTCCTGGTAAGTGTTGAAATTTTCATCCAAAAATTGCACAGTCGGTTTTTAAAGTAACATTAATGATCGCAATGATATTAGAATAGTGGAATTTGGTATATTTAACGTGTAGTAGATACTTTAAAGAATACTTTGCTATTGACATCATTCCAATTTAGCCATATTAAGTCGCGTGATTAAAAGTTGAATCTTACCCTGATCAACGGGAAAGATGACAATATTTGCTTCGGGGTTAGATGCCGAACCTAAATTTTTGTATTAATGATTTATTTTCCTAGAATCAATGACAAGAACATACGTTAGAACCTCTAACAGAGGTTTTTGGTCCGAAGAGTCTTTGAAACTTGCAATTGAGCATATAAAAACGGGAGGTATGAATTGCTTCAGAGCTTTGCAGATATATGAGATTCCTTACAGCACATTGAAAAGGCGATTACAGAAGAACGATGATGAAAAACATGGCATGGGCTCATACAGTAATTAATTCATTATATGTTTAATACTAATTATATATCCTTAGTGAAGTAGGGATTAAAGGTTAACGAGATATACAGCCGTTTGGGTGGCATAGGTAGCAGAGCATGGGAACGAGACGCTTCGCGCCGCAGATTGCAGCGAGCGAGGCACGGCGTCAAACGCGTTTATAAGCAACGATTAGCAGTGACGTCCCGGAAAAACGGTAAGTAGTAATTTAGTGAAAACCATTTCGGAATAGACTGTACATCATATACAATACATAAAAAAATAATAAGTCCTATTCAGAAGTGAATACATATCGGAAGTAAACATTCATAAATAGAATCATATATATTAATAGTCAAACGTGGCTGGCTGGATGTCCCTTTTTCAGACGAATCACTATACCGATCTCCATAAATATGGTATCGTTAGAAAGATCTAATTTTCGGATGTCTGCGACAGCCAAAATTATTTGTCGTTATTAATAATTTAAAAATTAAGAAATAAAAAATTGTAGTTTATATTATTGCCAATAAATGGCGCTAAGTGATAGCAGCATACTGATAACACTTAGCGTCATCTATTTGCAATAATATAAACTACAATTTTTATTTCTTAATTTTTAAATTATTAATAACGACAAATAATTTTGGCTGGCGTAGACATCTAAAAATTAGACCTTTCTAACGATGATGATGATTCATACAATTACATGCATATAATTCATTCTTAGTTTTTTGCAACACACCGTCAAAGGTTTGGTGGCACAGTAACTTAATAATGACCGCCATCTAACGATTCCTATATGTTTTCAAAAAATTTTTCCAATGTTATTCCAAGAATTAAAAATTGTAGTTTATATTATTGCCAATAAATGGCGCTAAGTGATAGCAGCATACTGATAACACTTAGCGTCATCCATTGGCAATAATATAAACTACAATTTTTATTTCTTAATTTTTAAATTATTAATAACGACAAATAATTTTGGCTGGCGTAGACATCTAAAAATTAGACCTTTCTAACGATGATGATGATTCATACAATTACATGCATATAATTCATTCTTAATTTTTTTCGACATACCGTCAAAGGTTTGTTGGCACAGTAACTTAATAATGACTGCCATGTAATGATTCCTATATGTTTTCAAAAAATTTTTCCAATGATATTCCAAGATCGCTTTGGATTTTGAAAGGTCTTATCCGCTCATTTATATGATTTCCTACCACTGAGTTCGAAAGTGTATTTCAAGCAAGATTTCAAGTGATATTTTGGAGGTGTTTTTCAAGTGATAGTCAAGTTAAGTTCAATATTAATTCAATTATACTCTATAATTTATCATATCCAACATTACATATTTTATTGTGATTGATAATTCAAGTAAAATTAAGAGATTTATCATTATACTACCGTCATTGTGTTTTTTAATTAATTTAACTCATTCTTTTGGTAATATACTTAAGTGATACCCTAAGATTTACAAAGAGGTAGAACTGAAAAAGCAAATACGATCTATCTGAAGTCTATCGACCACCAACGTCATGTTTCAGCAGCATTGTTGGCCCAGTTAGTAATATTAGTTTTCTTTTTCGATTTCTAATCATTCATTCATTAGAATTCGCCCCCACTGACATGATTAAACATGCGATCGCAGTTCTATTATAATAAAAATTTATAAAGTTTCCGTTGAATGATGGAACCGCCGATGGTAACCATGAATCTTTTAACTTTCTAATGAATGAATGATCGAAAAGTTTATAGTGATTGAAATTGTAGTTCCTCTAAAAAGACAAAATTCGCAGATGGCGTTGTAACGTAATAATGGATGTCATTTTACGATTCCCTCTTGGATTCCCTACACGAGTTTGGAAGTATTTTTATCATTATATACAGTATTATTAGATTAAATCACAAGATTATATTTATGCTCATTTATATGAGCAGGTAATTTCTAGTATATTATAATTATCAATTCTTGGAATATATCTTTTTAAAATAAACTGAATTGTAAGATGAATCTAGATTAGTGATTCTCAAACACTGTGCTACGGCACACTAGTGTGCCGCCAAACCTTTGTCGGTGTGCTGCGGAAAGTTAAGAATGAATTGTATGTATGTAATTATATGAATCATATATGATATACATGATTCATACAATTACATACATACAATTTAGTGAAACGTGGTTGGCTGGATATCCCTTTTGCAGTCGAACTACTGTACCGATTCCCATAAGTAGGGTATCGTTAGAAAAATCTAACTCTCTAATTTCTGCGACAGCTAAAACTTTATGTTGTTATCCGAAATTTAAAAATTAAGGAATAAAAATTAAATTAAAATTATAGTTTCTCTAAAATCACAAAATCCGCAGGTGGCAAAAAAAATTAAGGAATAAAAACTAAATTAAAATTATAGTTTCTCTAAAAAGACAAAATTCTCAGATGGCGCTATAACTTAATAAGAGCTAAAGCTCTAGATTTAGAAAGTACCGCATTCCTTTTTTCCGGTAGTTGCCGCCGTTTACGGCTGTCCATTGGATTGTTATACGTCACGTGACACATTCCGGCATTTTCGTCCTCGACCGCACGCTCTCAATGCTAAATACGTGCAAATTACACTTTATCGTGTAATTAAAAAAATAGTTCTGCACTATGTAAGTAAATTTTAATATTATAGAGCTTCAGCAACACAAAAGTGCGGTACGAGAATGACTTAGAACGCTAGAATGACGAAATCATGGCGTCATTTCAAATCGTCGCTAAAAGTTCTTCACGTCGAAACGTGAGTTAAGGAAAGATTCTATATTAACGTCATTCGTTTGCATTCTACACGTCGAACATGGCAAATTCGACGCTTAGGCAGAAAGGTTCATGTTAGTCATTACCTATATTTATAGTGACTAAACGACTAAATATAATGCCTTTTTTTTATGCACGTTCCTTAGACTTGTATCTAACAAGGAGAGGGCGCGAGGGCCGGAAAACGGAATGAAACGAAATTTATTTCTGTAAGAGTTCTTGACTAGCTCGAAGAAAGACGCGACGAAAGTATACCAGTTCGTTATACTAATTAACGACGAGTTGGCGTGGCAGCGTGGTTAAGCGGCAAACTGCCATGCTGTCGGCCCGAATTCTATTCTCGCTAGTTACATTATTATTATTTTTTTTTTGTTTATTCGTATTAGCAGAAATATATTCACTGTCTCGTTTCACCTATTCCCATTATTTACGTGTTAAGATGACCTCGTTTCATTATATAATTTATATTTTTGTTCTATTGAAGATTTTGGAAGTCTTTTGTTTATAAAAGGTAACATAACAACGAAGGCCAAAGTTACCTGGGGGTGGCTAACTAGCATGTTCTCAATTCCATCTCCAGTGAAGAATAGCCGCTGCATCTCCAAGTCTGAATCCATTCAATTACACCATATGATGAAAAATTAGAGATAAAGATGTGCAAGATCCCACAATAGTATAGACGATCTGGAGAAAACTCCGGGAATAGGAGAAATTTTCTTTGGAGAGTTTGAGAAAAGCAATGTGACCGCAGAGAAAATTGTTTTCGCGACATTTTTGTTCTATTGAAGATTTTGGAAGTCATTTGTTTATAAAAGGTAGCATAACAACGAAGGCACGTGCACGTAAGGCCTGTATATTTTTCATTTTCATGGTATTTAGACTATTTGAATTTTATGCGGGAATTAATGATACAGTAGGTAAAATATTAAAATATTATCAGTTTGTATTAGAATATTATCAATACTATATTTTAAAAGTTTTTTATTGTCCATCATTAACGCAACTTTAGTTCTGGAGATTATCAAAATTTTAATCTTTGTATTACGTAATTATGCGTTTTTAAAAAATTTTTATAATATCCCGTCTCGTGATATTTCACAAAACTTGATAACTCGTGTGAGGTCTAATGCTTGATTTAAGTTTTCGCATATAGCATATGTCATGGGTTGCTTTCGTCAAAAATAGGTCATAACCAAACTGCGGTCCAGTGATAAGCTTATTAAGCATCCGGTGTGCATTCGCATATAGCATATGTCATGGGTTGCTTTCGTCAAAAATAGGTCATAACCAAACTGCAGTCCAGTGATAAGCTTATTAAGCATCCGGTGTGAAATGCACACCGGATGCTTAATAATCTTATCACTGGATGCTAATCTTATCACAACCTGCAATGCACTAACCTGCTTAATAATCTTATTACTGGATGCTTAATAATCTTATCACTGGACCCAGAATCTGCTGTGCATTGCTTTCGTTAAAAATGGCATCAAAATGATGCCATTTTAACGAAAGCAATGCACACCAGATTCTAGTTACAAGAATTTAAAACCGATTTAAGATCTATCATTTTGTATCGCGTTTGTATTTCATCTCTCTTTCTCTTTATTCGTTTCAAGTGTTTAAACCATGATAACAGTATCCTAACATTTAAATTTGCAAAATAATAGGATAATTGTGTTTAGGATTGATATATTTTTATTTCAGAATTAGACTTCTGTGGGTCGTCATGTATTGGTTATTGTGACCATATTTCACATGTTCAATTTCGGGAAATTATCTTTTATATGTAACTTTGATATTCTTTTAATAATATCTTATACCAGGGGTAGTGAATTCTATAGCACGCGTGATGAAAGTGGTAAGCTGGAAATTTTTTTGGTACGCAAAACGTGAGCTCCCAATTTCGTTTCTTTATTATATTTCATATAATTGACTATGAAAATTAGAATCAAATTAAAATTGCAAATATTGTAAATAATTTTTTGCTGCAAATAAACAAATTTCTTGATTCCTTTTTCAATAATCATAGGACATTTGAATACCTTTGACAATATATTCAGCTATAAATACCATATCTAATATCTATATCCGAAAGTTATCTTTTTTGTTTGAGATTATGTGGAGTAACTTAAGAAGTATAAAAATTAACGAAATTTGAAAGAACTATATCCAGGGCCGGCGCTACCATATAGTCAAATTAGGCAACCGCCTAGGCCGCAAGCCATGAAGGGGTGCAAAACTTCAATCTATGCTTTATTCATACTTTGCTAAAATATCAAAATTAAATAATGATATATAATTTACGTATCGACACCTTTTGCTTATCCCTCCCACATCACATTACTTTACTATTTATTTTCCAAGGTATTTTCCAAACAATATTTGGGGAAAGTGAGGATTTTCGGGGAAGGATGTGAAGAAAAGGGAAGAAGTCGCCTGGCATGTGGCAACACTGGCTGGCCCAAAGTTACATTAGTATGGAGCAATTTGTGAAATAAGGGGCGCACTTGTAAACTTTGCCTAGGGCGCAAAATAACCTTGCACCGGCCCTGACTATATCCAGTAGAAAATATATACAATATTAGTTTATGCTGCTGCTCTTGATCATCTGCAAAATACAATTATTAAATTTCAAAACTAAGAGTTGCAAAACTATTCTAACCTCCTGCCCTGACTATATCCAGTAGAAAATATATACAATATTAGTTTATGCTGCTGCTCTTGATGATCATCTGCAAAATATAATTATTAAATTTCAAAACTAAGAGTTGCAAAACTATTCTAACCTCTTAACTAACCTAACAGCTGAACCAGACAAAATAAATTTAAAGTCTTTTAACGATTTATTAAAAAAATCAAGATTAAAAAATTATTTAAAAATTTACTGAAAGAAGAAATTCTGAACAATATAGTTTCCATTAGTGTTTCCAAAGAAAAACAATATATCATCAGCTATTCAATATTGTTTGGTCAGTAATTCGAAACATTTTAAAATTTTATAAAATCCGATCAATCGTAAAATTAATTTCCCATTAATCGGGATTCTACTGTATTGCTTAAAATTTGGATTGGTACGCGGGTAGTAGTTTTATGGCACGCAAAAATGATGCCAAAATTGACTAAATTTGCGAAATTTAGCCAATTTTGGCACCATTCCTTGCTTGCCAAAATAGGCTAAATTGCCTTAAAAAGATTCAGCATCCTTGTACTATACCAGGGGTGGCTAAACTGCGGCTCTTTGGTACCTTCAATGTTGCTCCATACCATGAAAGTCAATAGTAAACATGAAGCAAATACTTATTTAAATTAAACAAATGACTTCTACTGTATTGCTTAAAATTTGGATTGGTACGCGGGTAGTAGTTTTATGGCACGCAAGAATGATGACAAAATTGACTAAATTTGCGAAATTTAGCCAATTTTGGCACCATTCTTTGCTTGCCAAAATAGGCTAAATTGCCTTAAAAAGATTCAGCATCCTTGTACTATACCAGGGGTGGCTAAACTGCGGCTCTTTGGTACCTTCAATGTTGCTCCATACCATGAAAGTCAATAGTAAACATGAAGCAAATACTTATTTAAATTAAACAAATGACAGGTATATTATTTTTTTATCTATTGTAAAAAGTAGTATGCATCTATACGAAATAAATGCATCTGAAATAAACAATTTTTGAAATTATTATTAAGATTACCCGAAAAACTGATGCTGTTCTCATTAATCCGGAGAGAAAATGCGGGTCTCGAATATTTGACATTCTCCTATGTGGTTCGTAGTGATAGGAAGTTTGGCCATCCCTGTACTATACCATTCTTTGACCTTACGGAGATCAAAGAATGAGGTGGTGGAATACGGAGGAATATAATGAAAAACAATCGATTTCGCTTAACTTGGAACACGTTGGGACTAATCCATTTTGGCCCAATTAAGCTGCTGCCCCAATTAAAAGAACTAATAAATTCTAAAATAAAATATGTAATACAGTAACATCCCGTTTAACGCGGGGGATACGTTCCAAAAAATCAAGCACTAAACGAAACAGCATTAAACGAGGTCATCTTAACACGTAAACAATGGAAATAGATGAAACGGGACAGTGAATAAAAAAATATATGTACCATTTTATTTTGTAACATGTATTATTACTATTGTATTACATTAATTATAGACATTGTAACATGTATTATTACTATTGTATTACATTAATTATAGACATTTTATTATTGTGTAACATGTATTATTATAATATACGTAGCATTTTTGTTTATTTTATTTTGTAGCATGTATTATTACTGTATACATAGGATTTTTTTAATTTTATTTTGTAACATGTATTATTACTATAATATACATAACATTTTTTAAATTTTATTTTGTAACATGTATTATTACGTGAATAAATATATATATACATAGCATTTCTTTAAATTTTATTTTGTAACATATATTATTACTATTATATTAATTATAGACATTTTTATTGCTAATATCGATTTGTATTCATAAATATTCATGAAAATCAAAAATATTCAAGTAAATAATTTGTTTGTGATGAGGCAGATTCTTCCTCATTTGATACTTTTCTTTTCGTTAAGAATCATCTAACGAAAAATAATTTGCAACCTTTCGTTCAGCAAGCAACTGTGGATAGTAAGACATCGCATTCATGACATTTCGTGTCTTAATCTTTGAACTTCTATAAAAAAATTTGGATCATTTTGTATAAATTGATCCATAATTTCCATAATAATAACCTTAACTGTAAAATAACGTTGATGAACGATCATAAATGTAAATTGTGACCGCAGCAGAAAATTGCGTTCCTTCAGGAACGCAATTTTGCAGCTACATTTAGTAGGAAGGAGATCATGCAAAATTTTTAAATTGCTAAAAAACGCGAGACCTGGAAGAAGGACTATATATGATGTTGTAAATAGGAATATGAAAGCAGGCAGTGTTAATGACAGAAAAAGATCCATTAGACTGATAACGAAGAGAACGCTAAAGGCCATTAATGCTGTACGTACACGAATTCGAAATCATTCCACAATCAAAAGTAATTGGCTATTAAACAAACATGTCAAGGTCAACAATTCGAAATATCCTAAAATAAGACCTTAAAGTTTTAAAATGAGGGCCACGCAACTTTTTAAATGTTCAGCAAAAAGAAAAATCGAGTCTAAAGAAGTCGGGCATTATTGAAGTGATACGCTGGTGACGAACAAAAACATTATTTTTATTGATGAGAAAATCTACTGTTGAGTAAGAGTTTAATAAATAAAACAACCGCATTTATGCGTTTACGCACTCTGGAATCTCTTGTCTTGAAGAGCTCCCCAGAGGTTGTTTTTATCAACAGATGACGCCACTTTCCACTCATTGAGAATACTAAGTGACGGGGCGAAACAAGCCCTTCCACAGGCTGTCCACCCCTGCTAGCGGTAAATAGCTATTTTTATTTTTGGCCAACAGATGACGCCACTCCATTCTAGTAGAATACTATTTTTGTTAACAGATGACGCCACTTTCCATTCAGGGAGAATACTAACTGGCGGGGCGAAACAAGCTCTTCCACAGGCTGCCCACCCCTGCGGAGGAGTCAGCCGGATTATGGAGGACGAGGATCGACGGGCAGGGCCCGGTCCCCATGATAAATATTTTCAAGGGTTGGACCCGAGATCGAACCGGGTCCTCCAGAATAGAAAGCTGAAGCGTTTCCACGCGGCCAATCCGGCCGAGGTGAAGAATTCTGCATCCCCAGAGGTTTGATGAAAATACCAGAACTCAGAATCCAGCTTCAGTGATGGTGTGGTTTGGAATCAATTGAAAACTGGAAAGGCAAAGTTTGCACTTTGTACCTTCGGAATGAAACTGAACGCAAAGAACCACATGGAAGAAATTTTAGAATCAATTGTAAAGTAGTGGTAAAGCCACTGAACACTATTTACTTAAATTTTGTTAACCATATCAACTAGTCCTTCTTACAAGACTTTGCTCCGTCACACAAGGCCAAAGTTACCTGGTGGTGGCTAACTAGCATGTTCTCAATTCCATCTCCAGTGAAGAATGGCCGCTGCATCTCCAAGTCTGAATCCATTCAATTACACCATATGGTCAAAATTAGAGATAAAGATGTGCAAGATCCCACAATAGTATAGACGATCTGGAGAAAACTCCGGGAATAGGAGAAATTTTCTTTGGAGAGTTTGAGAAAAGCAATAGACGAATGGCCAGAGAGATTACGCAATTGCATCAAAACAAATGGAGATGCCTTCGAATGATCAATAATCTAATAATTTTTTAATATATATATCTTTAATATCCTACAGAACTTTTATTTTTAAATAAAAAAAAGTTGTTGTTAAATTTGTGTGCGGGAATTTATGACCACACTAGGTATTGCAATATTTAATAATTTTAATATAATAAAAGTTAATATAATTTTAACATTTAATATATGTAATTCATATTATGATATTTCATAATTATTTTTATTTAATATGCCTACCTTTATATCATCAGAGAGAAATCTTATTCTGCAAATTTAAATATTGGTATATTTTAATTGTTATCACAGTTTCAATATTTGAAACAAATAAAGCGAGAAATATGCAGAAATATGAAGCAATAGTTAACTCGCGCAAGATATTACGTGAAGGGATATTCTATAAAAGTTGTTATAAAATGCGTAATTATGCTAAACTTGATGTTGAACATTGGGAATAACGGAAGTGATGTAGCACTAATAATTGATTGTAAATTAAAAAAAACAATTATGTACTGTATGTACATTTAACATACATACATTTAACTATATGAGATTGTTTTATGACTTTCTGGGTTTCAAGTAAAAGGCAGTTACCATTAAGAAAGATTGAATTAGACATTTTGTCAATTCAGAAATTTAAATGAACCTAAATATCTTCCACAATTTCGACAGTAAAATATATATTATATAGCCTAAATTATATTTCGTATTAAACGATTTTTTTCAGATGAAAACTGTTTAAAAGATTTAGAAAGTTGTGATTCTTACACATGTAAATTTGGAAGATGTAATAACAATAACAAGCGATGCATATGCATGGAAAACTACGAAGGAACAAAATGTCAATATGGTATTTATTAAATCAAAATATTGAAACTCACGATCATTTATAATGCGTTTGTAATAAAATATGTTATTTTCAGAGGTAGATAAATGTCCAACTTTAGGATGTAGTCATGAATGTACGAACTTCCAAGGATCTTCACAATGTACTTGTCCAATTGGAATGGAATTATATAATAATACTTGTAAAGGTATACTAAAAACAAACAAACTTATTGTTTTAATTTTAAAACATTATAATACTACAATTTTATTCTCAAAATTATTTAAAAAATAGAAAATATAATAATGAATAAACATTTAAGCATTTAAGTCAGGGCTGTCCAACCCAATCGCAAACTTCCTTAAAACATTGAGATTTTTATTTATTTTTTTATTTTTTGAAATTCGCTGTGTCATCAATAATATAATATCCACTAATAAAGAAACAGAAATTTGTTTCTTCTTCTTTTTCTTCTGGGGTTATATGGAGGTTTCAGCTGATGATTTTTCCTTCGATTGCGTATTTCGTTTCATTTTGTACTAAAAATATATTAAAAAATAACGACGTTAATGAAATTTTTATTATTTAAATACTTATCCACATTTCCTATTTCCATTTTCTAAAATATTTCTTATTTCAATGATTAAAACTTCTTGACCCGCTCAATAATTTTTAAAAATTTTTCAACGAAAAGAAGTCAAAAATTATTATGCTACGACATTTTTGCTTTTTTGTCATGGTGAATATCGTATATTGTACATTATTTACTAACTTTTTTTGCTTAATAATTATCGTTAGAATTAGTATATTTTATGTGCGGCCCGAGACAATTTTTTCCTCCAAATTTGGTCCAAGGAAGCGAAAAGCATTGGACACCCCTGATTTCAGTCATACTAAAAACCTTTTTATGAATGTACTAAGAAGTAAATTAGGGATTTGATAACGGTGAATGTCAGTATTTCCGAATTATATATAAAAATAGCCCAAAATTCACCAAAATTATAATAATTATCCAATACTGTATTTGCATATACATAATACACAGGTATTGTAGTAAACGCAAATAAATGATGATAATAAAGATAAACATTCTCTCTGTTCGCTAATTTCAAATACAGTACAGTATTCCCAATAAGGACGAAATATTCTGAACATACTTCTACATTATTTCAAAATTCATATATAAGAAGGCGTTCCTAAGAAGAATTATAGCTGGCCGGATGGCTGAATGGTGACAGTGTCGGCGTGCCACGTAGGAGGACCCGGTTTTGGTATCTCCTGATAAAATTTTTTCGGGGTGCTGGGCCCGGCCAGGCGATCCCCCATCCTTCACTACCTTCATCATCCAGCCCCCTCCACGGGTATGGGTGCAGCCCATGGTTGGAATTGGCCCCACCCTTTAGTAATCTCCCTGATTGGAAAGGGGCGCAAAATATGCAAAAAAATAAATTTATAGCAGGGGTGTCCAATCTTTTCACTTTCTTAGGCCACATTTGAAGAAAATAATTACCTCTTGACGCACAAAAAATATATTACTTCTAACGATAGTTATTAAACAAAAAATTAGTATAGACTACAATATATAGCATTCGCAAATTTGTTTACACCTTGTGAAAATTGATTTAATCCTTTTGCGAAAACATTTAAACTTTTTGCAAATATATTTAACCCTTTTGCAAATTGATTTAACCTTTTGCACGTATTCAAACTTTCGGCTATGAACACTTTAACATAATGGTGAGAAAGAGTAGTGAATAAACGAGTATAATACTGATGGGGTCACTTTTTTTTTTCGTTAAGAATCATCTAACGAAAAATAATTTGCCACCTTTCGTTCAGCAAGCGACTGTGGATAGTAAGACATCGCATCCATGAAACTTCGTGTCTTAATCTTTGAACTTCTATAAAAAAATTTGGATCATTTTGTATAAATTGATCCATAATTTCCATAATAATAGCTAAACCTTAACTGTAAAATAACGTTGATGAACGATCATAAATGTAAACTGTGACCGCAGCAGAAAATTTTTGCAGCTACATTTAGTAGGAAAGTCATAAATGTAAACTGTGACCGCAGCAGATTTTCGTACCTGTATGTACTGCACTGAACTGATATCAAACGCATTGCGAGACGGCATAGGAGTAAAAAAAGCAACAGATTAGTGCGATTTCGGATTTATGTAAGTATAACGGTTTTAAAAACCGCGCCAAAGTGAATCAATAAAAAATCTAGAATTCGAAAAAACAGCTCTATACCGGAACAGCGTTAAGCGGGGTCTTACTGTATGTAGGTAAATAAAGGAGTAGGTAAAAATAATAATTAGATACTTATTTAATGCTTTATTAAAACCAAATACAGAAAATATTTGTACTATAAATAATGAAGAAAAAATAATACATACATGATAAATTTTACAATTTCAAATTTTATTTCTGCAAAAATGTAGTCTATCTTTTGTCTTTTGATTTTGGTAACATTATATCAGCAGGTCTACGATAGCTTGTATTCAGTGCCGGCGCTGACATATAAGGCGCCTTTGTGCAGAAACTGATTTCGCACCCCAGCAATAAATTTAAAATTTTACAATTTCAAATTTTAATTCTGCAAAAATGTAGTCTGTCTTTTATCTTTTGATTTTGGTAACATTATATCAGCAGGTCTATGATAGCTTGTATTCAGTGTCGGCGCTGACATATAAGGCGCCTTTGTGCAGAAACTGATTTCGCGCCCCAGCAATAAATTTAATTTTAGAAACTACATTATTATTTTACAATACGATTTTTGATTAAATATTTATACGCTAGTGTCACTTTTTTAATTCTGGAAATTAAAAATTTGTTTCTAGTAACCTAATGTAAAATATTACAGTCAAACCCCGATATGACGCCCCCGTTACGCTGCCACCCTCGCTAACCGCCAAGAAATTTGGCGGAACGGATCTTCCCTATGATAATGAAATAGGCAAACTCCGATAAGATGCCATCCGCCAGCAGAAATGTCTAAACAAATATTCCTTTTGTATTTGTCCTCGTTAATCCACCAGGGGCAAGTAAGGTGACTTACATCCCAAATTTCGGTTTACGGAAAATTCGCCCCCTACATTTCGCCCCGAGAACGTTTCGCCCCCAGGACATTTCGCACCCGGATCATTTCGCCCCCAGCACTTTTCGCCCCCTGCACTTTTCGCCTCCAGTACATTTCGCCCCCCTGAAAATTGCAAATATAGTCAACTCTCGATATCTGGAATTTTTATTGAAATCCCAGCCCCTTTAGATGATATTCGATGTTACAAATTAAACCTAATTAATTAGCAAAAATTAAAGTAAAATCTCGCTTAATTTTCAGTAAAATTTTTTGATAATTTTAGCTTGGTGTATTATTTGCAATTTTGTAGTCTATTCATTATCTACAGAGGGGCGAAATGTTCTGGGGCAGTGTAACATCGAATATCTACTAAAGGGGCTGGGATTTCAATAAAAATTTCAGATATCGAGAATTGATAAAATAAATTAGAATCATTAAAAGCTTGGTGTATTATTTGCAATTTTGTAGTCTATTCATTATCTACAGAGGGGCGAAATGTGCTGGGGCAAAAAGTGCAGGGGGCGAAAATGGCTGGGGCTAAAAGTGCTGGGGGCGAAATGTGCTGGGGACGAAATGATCCGGGGCGAAAAGTTCTCGGGGCGAAATGTAGGGGGCGAATTGTCGGAGGCGAAATGCAGGGGGCGAATTTTCCAGACCCCAAATTTCATCTGTACTGTATATACAATATTAAAAGCTCTCTGAATTCATTTGTAACCAGCGGGTGGGAGAAATGAAGTTAACGGTTAATCGTGTCTTTTTAAGCGTGATTCATACTTAGGTTGTAAAAAATTTAAGATTTTAAGAACCTGATCGTTTCTATCGTTTATTGCGTGCCGAGGAAATAAGGATACTGTACAGTAAGGTGTGTACATTCTATAGATGGACATGTTTTCTATCGAGCACTGTACATATACGCTACGCATACTATACTGTAAATAATAGAGTTTTAGAAATGTTAAGTTTGGATGCTAAATATAAATGTACTTTATATTATTAAATTTAATAAATTCGGAGTTCATTTTCATTTCTATCCTACACGTGCTTTCGATAAACAACCAACCCCGATTATCCGCCAAAATCGTCCCAAACGGATGGTGGCGTCTTATCGGGATTTGATTGTAATTACTTGAATTTTCAAATAGTGAATTTTTTTCCAATCATTTTTTGGCGCCCCCTATAGTTTAGCGCCTTTGTGCGATGCACAACTTGCACACCCACTTCCACCGGTCCTGCTAGTATTAAATGACGTAAACCGTGAGAATGTCTGGCATTCTTTTGTTATTGTAATATTATAATAGCAATAATTCAGAGCATTATATCATATATTGTAAAATTGTTTCTTTTCTTTTATGATTTTACAATACGAAAGAAATATTCGTAGCAATAAATAGCATTTAAACTGCCTGTTATTTTTAGTTTCATAAAATTTTCATAAGCTTATACAGTATATTTTTAATTTTTGATATATGTTTATTTCTTTGATGATTTCGGCGTATAAACATATTTCATAAAGATTATATAAAAACAGAATAAAACACGCTAAAATAAGCGGGTTTTATTCTGTTTTTATAATCTTTTCTACCATTTTGTTTATTTCTCTGAGAACTAAGAGTTCGTGCTATTTTTCAAATATATTCATTTAAGAGAAATAAATAAAATGATGAATATAAAATCATATTCCTAGCTTACTGCAATAAAAGATACATATGATGCTTTCGTTATAAAATTTTAGCATGTAATTTAGCATGTCATTCATACATAATATGATACTTTTCTTTGAAATCTAAACATATATTTTATCAAATTAATAAAAATATTTTTCTGATTTATTGTATTTTATATTTTATACGTTTAATTTTATTAACAAACAATGCTAGTTTCTAACTTGTTTAAAGAAGACTTTCTAATTCATTTCAATATAAAACTTTTAATTGTTTTCAGTTTAATACTACATTCTTACTGATTTTTGTTAATAAATACCTGCAGGACAATTATCCTACAATAAATATTTATTCTATAAGATCAATATTATTTTAGAAACTTATTATATAAAATATAAAAGAAGTTTAAATAATTATATTGAATACAATTCAGATTATTAATTGGAATTTATTCCGTACAATGTTTAAAGTAACGAAGTTGGTTAATGGAAAAAACGAATTAATTAGCTTGAATTATTTTGTGAAGTCTTCATTCAAAAATTTATATTGAGAAATTAAGAATTGAAGTGTAAAATCATTTCTTAGCATCTTGGCAAAAATTTAAAAATTTTAAATAAAATCGACAATATAAATCAGGGATGGATAAAAGGCGGCCCGCGGGCCGCATCCAGCCCGCCGCATAAACTAGAACACATAGTTTTAAGGCCTACATTTGCAAAATTCTATTGGAAAAGAAAAATAAAACAATAGATACTCTGTAGTATAAAATAAGGGATACAGTCGCTACGATTTGGAGTAATTCGGTAGTGTAAGTGTATACTTACACTATTCGAATTACTCCAAATTTTGATGATGTACTTAACCACGAAGTAAATTTCACTATTCACATTAAGTTGTAAATTTGTTTTGCAAAATTAATTATGTAGGTATCTAATATTTTGTAGCATTCTGATGTAATAGGTTGTTAACAATCAATCAGTTTGATGAGATATTTTTCTATAAAGAAAATTATCTGTATTTATTAATTCTTAAGACGAATTATTTTCTAATGTTTCTAATGAAATTTATTAATTCGTAGGACGAATTATTTTCTAATGTTTCTAATGAAAAAGTAGTTTCTACGGATGCTTTTGAACTCTGTGCATACAAACAAAAACTAACGTAAGAAAATAACACAATAAAAGTATATTTTAAAAGTAATATTGATACATAAATATATTCTTTCTGTAAGTATCACAAAAGTGACTACACATCATAGCAAGATTGACAAGAACGTGTGCAGATAAATTGAAGCAACCATTATTCTTGTCCCGTGTGATGGTGAGAGGAATATATTTCTGCAAGAATCAATCTTACTTGAACATGAATAGTCATTTTATGTCAAAGTAATTTTATTAATTATTAATAGGTTAGCTAATGTTATCATCACTAATTTCATTACATTATTACAAAATGGCGTAGTAAGGTTAAATTCCCCCTTAGGTACATTTCAATTTTTATACTCTGCTTCATCTTGGAGATTGTTTGTCCGGTCCTCGGCAGAAAATAATTGCCCACCTCTGGTGTAAATGAATATCGCTAGGTACAGTAAGGATAGACTCTTAAGGCGGATTCCCACTTGGGGTGAAGTCTGCAGCAAACGCAGAGAGGAGCTCGTTTCCATAGCAACGGAACTTGACCTTGCGGCTATTTGTTAGAAACGTAGATGTTGCTAGCTCCCAACGTCTGCGCTTCTCTACAGCGACTAGTTGCAGATACTAGCCAATCAGAGAAGTGCTTAGTATTAAACGAATTATACAATGGCGGTGATTGGTGGTTGACGTATTCCTATTCTTACCAACTATTGGCTGATGTCTTCAATTGTTTACCACAAACGTTTAATTGAATCATTGAATGGGAACGAATACCGGGCATATCAGCATTTGTAACTCATCAGCCCGCGGTGGAGCAGCTCAAGTAGGAATCCGCCTTTAAGTAGACACATACTTGCCAGATGCACGACGATAGATAACTGTTTCGCATCACGCTATAGTGTACATAGTGTTGACTACTTTCGAAAAATCCCTAAAAATATGTCAAAAATTTCTAAATTCCTTTTCTGCTACTGTCCCAATTAAGCATTTAAATTATGTATTAGTTTGGTTTCTGTTCTTTGAGCTTTTCTGCTACTGGTCCCAATTAAGCATTTAAATTATGTATTAGTTTATTAATTTGGTTTCTCCCAATTAAGCGTTTAAATTATGTATTAGTTTATTAGTTTGGTTTCCGATAAATTATGTATTAGTTTATTAGTTTGGTTTTCGTTCTTTGAGATTTGGGCTACCCCAATTAACCGGTGGCCCAATTAAGCAGAATCGACTGTATTAGTATTAATATTTGTACTGTATTATTTTTAAACAAGTCTGTATACTGACTTGTTTAAAAAGTCAGTATACAGACTTTTAAAAAAGATAAAAAGAAATATTTGATTATCTTTTGGAATATTCTGTATGAACTTTTCAGACTTTTTCAATAGACAATCAGAATTGTCCTGATTATCTTTCTTAGGTCTTTAGCGTTCAATGTATAGTGTTAGAAATTTATAAAAAAAGGCCTAAAGCATTTTTTATATTCTTTTACATATAGAACTGCAACCATTTACTAGTTTTATAAATAATTTTTCTATGCTAATTAATATTTTTTCAATCCAAGGTATATTACTAAAGTTCCAAATGCATTATTATTACATAAACAGAACAATTCTGATCAGAATTATTATTTCTTATAATTATTAAAAGATAAAAAATTTTTCAAAAATTTCAATTAGTTTTCTTTTCTTTCAATACTTAAAAAAATCTTTCAACACTGAATTTAGTACAGTATAATCTCGATTTTACGAACTCGTACAGATCCCCGAAAAAGTTAGTAAATGGAAGTGGCAATAATTAACATTAGGGACTTTTTGGGATCAACTAAATAGTTGGTCCCAAAAACGTGTAGTTTATAAATTGAATGTTCGTAAAAACGCGTGTCTACTTTATTAATTTCTATATAAATTGAGAACACTTACATTCTGTTAAATTTTGTTTGAAGCAGAAACATTGCTGATTAGTGCATATTTTTCTATCTAAAAATAATTATTTAAATAAATAAAACAAAATCATTAAATTAATTATACATTAATCCATTTTCAGTGAAAAAATTAAAAATACGGTTGTAAATACGTATGTATTTTACTTACTGTAACATAAATCAATATATTTTTCTTCTGTTATATCTTTATTAATGATCGAATAAAAGTCGTCCCAAGCGATTACGTTACCTTTAAAACCACAACTCTTATTAAAAGAACTTATTACACTTCTAGAAAGCACTCTGTCCCATAGGTTGAACTGGAAAAATAATTTTAATTAGAAAAAATAAATATAATCAGATTTCGTTTTACGCACTCTCCATTTATATGATCCTATAGGTATATGTTTAAAGAATATTTTATTTAATTTATTTTACTTATTATTAAAATTAAATATATATCATACATAGGAGAGAAATTTTTCCAAATGTGTTTCCTCTCAAAAAGCAAAGAAAAAAAATTTTATAATACTGTAGATCAAGATTTAAATAATAATCATTAAAACTCTTAAAAGCTCTTATATATGAAATGATTTTGTAATATTATACAGGAAAATCTGTGCTGGTGGCCATCTGAACTAGGTGACCAACCTGCAAGCAGTGGCCATGGCAAGTGATATTTAATTTTGCCACCTTGTGTGCAACATCTACTAGGTGGCCAGCAATTCGTGTATTGATCAAAAATGCCAGATGAGCTCTAGATCTTCTATCAGCTGAGCATTCTAAATAAAAAAATCCGAAAACAGACAGTAATTAATGATTTCTTTCCTAGATTCAATTAACAATGTGAAACTGTGTCATAAACTTTTTATTTTAAACTTTGATGTTTAATAAAGAAATTTATAGCTACTGGTGCCTAGCTATAGCGCCTGGTGGCCAACCTGTGCTTGGTAGCCACAATCTCAGCCGGCCAAAACTAGCCACCTAGAATAGGTTTTTCTGTACAATTTATACATTTTAATAAATATTATTTTTCTTCTTACTGATAATTATATTCACTTATATTTATTATATCACAAAATAAATATAAAACGTAAATTCTTTTCCTCTAAAAAAAGGTAACTGAAAGTTGAAGCCATCCAACTAGAAGAAAAGCTTTCATTTCTCAACAGTTCAGATATGAAAGAAATAGATGTTAACCTAATGTCTAAAAGTCATCTTGACGTAGTGCAACATGTTAATAGTTATCATATCGATAGTTACTAAACTGACAAATGTACACCGAAATTAAACTTTTGGTTTAATTATCTTTTTAATAAATATTAAATTGCATTTCGAGTTGTTTATTGAAAATATGTAATTATATGAGAAAGTACAGGAAAGATCGTAGTAGTGACGTTTGTAAATATAATCATATCAGAATATAATACATATGTTTAGAAATGAATAATGTATCTAATAAAAAGTGAGAATAAATATTGATGATTAAAATATAGATATATCCAAAATTAAGACTTTCTGCCTTTCGTTAGATTTGATATTTGGTTTTATTTTAAAACCAAATATATAGTAGCTTAAATTAGTAATATATGAATTGAATGAACGGTATTTCTATTTGGATTAAAAACTTTTTAAAAATGATTTATGAAGAATTTTCAGACCTTTTATATTAAGAAAAAGAATAGATAAAAAGATTTTTAAGAATAAAATCAATACTTTTAATTAATGCAGTATACAAGTGGGGATCTCCAGAATGAATTAATCAAATTCCCATAAAAACCTATGATAAATCAATGATCAGTTAACGAACAATTCGGATAACGAACATTTTCTTGGAACGGATTATGTTCGTTAAACGATCATCCACTGTAAATATATATTTTTATTTTATTTATTTTAATATTATGTTAGATAATATACAGGGTGAGTTTTTTATCTTGAGACAACGAAATATTTTAATTAAATGAATAAATGTCAAACTCATTTCAAATATGTTACAGGGATATTTTCTTACAGAACTAATTCACCTAAGTATACCAGCAAGAACCACCAGACAATCAGATCTTTTATTCATCCCTTACAGTCGTTTATCCAGATTGCTTAACACTTTCTTTATTAGAGCTCCAAAAACTTATAATTGGTACTATAAAAATTCTTAATGTATATGCATAAAAATAGGGGGATTACTTTGTACTTTTGTACACTTGTAAATAATGGTCAAATAAAAAATAAAAAAAATAAATAATAAATAAATAAATCTCATTATTTCGGAAAAAACTGTAGACAAAAGTTGTAGGGTTTCGAAGGGGCAATCAATTGGTGACCTTGAATGTGATCTTGGCCTTGACCTTCCAAGTCATTTGAAGGTGAAGTCGGTTTTTTTAAATGGGAAGACATACTTTTGACCCCGGCAATGGAAAGAGCGGAAAATTTCACAATCGGATATACCGTTGACCTTAAGATTTAGTTCAAAGGTCAAGGTTATTTGCAGGTCAAAAGATTTTCCAATGGGAAACCATAATTTTTATCACATTTTTAATGACCTTATTACTTTGATTTTTAAAAGCATTCACTACTTTTAGCACTACTCAGGAGTAACAATATGGATGTAGTAGTTTTCTGCTCCCTTTGGGGTACTTGATTTCAATGACTCCCCTCACCTCTCACTATCCCGGTGGTTGTTTTCGGTGCGTCACTTTGCTTCTTACTGTCACTTGAGGTATTGTTTTGGGGAAACATTTTGTAACTAATGTTCAAAATGATGCCCTTCCACCGAAAACAACCACCCAGATAGTGAGAGGTGAGGGTTCTCATCGAAATCAATTACCCCAAGGGGAGCAGAAAGCTACTACATCCACGACCTTATTACTTTGACCTTTAAAAGCATTCACTACTTTTAGCACTACCCAGAGTAACAACGTGGACATAGTAGTTTTCTGCTCCCTTTGTGGTGCTCGATTTCAATGAGATCTCTCACCTCTCACTATCGGGGTGGTTGTTTTTGGTGGAAGTGTATCATTTTGAACATTTGTTATAAAATGTTTTCCCAAAACCAATACCTCAAGAGATGGTGAGAGGTAAAGTGATGCACTGAAAACAACCACCGAAAAATGTGATAAAAATTATGGTTTCTCATTGGAAAAATCTTTTGACCTGCAAATAACCTTAAGGTAAAGGATATATCCGATTATGAAATTTTCCGCTCTTTCCATTGCCCAGATCAAAAGTATGTCTTTCCATTTAAAAAACTGACTTGACCTTCAAATGACATGGAAGGTCAAGGTCACGGTCATATTCAAGGTCACTCCACATTGTTACTCCTGGGTAGTGCTAAAAGTAGTGAATGCTTTTAAAGGTCAAAGTAATCAGGTCATTAAAAAAAGTGATAGAAATTATGGTTTCTATTACAAAAATCTTTTGACCGCAAATAACCTTGACCTTTGACCTAAACCTTAAGGTCAAGGGGTATATTCGATTGTGAAATTTTCTGCTCTTTCCATTGCCGGGGTCGAAAGTATGTCCTCTCATTTAAAAAACTGATTTGACCTTCAAATGACATCGAAGGTCAAATTCAAGGTCACCAATTGATTGCCCCTTCGAAACCCAACAACTTTTGTATACAACTTTTTTCGAAATAATGAGATCCAATTAAGATAGTTCGTTATCTCAAGATAAAACACCCTGTATAAGCAATACAACAGAATTAGTACAGGTTGACTTGATATGTTGTGGGAAATAGTCAGGCGTACTTGGAGGTATAACCCAAGGAAGGTAGGAAAATGAAGGTAGGAGAGTGAAAAAGGATAGAATAGGGGAAAAGAACCAGTTAGAAGGAGTGTGACTGGACATTAGAGAAGAGTAGAGATAGCAACCAACACCATAAACCTGAATGCCTGCACTGGCACATTAATAGGAAAAACAAAAACAGAAAAACAGCAAACAAAACTGGGAAAACAAAATGATATGAGATCCAATTAAGATATTTCGTTGTCTCAAGATAAAAAACTCACCCTGTATAATATAAACAATTAAAAATAATGCAATTTTAAACAGGAAGTTATTATTATTAATTAGTATATAATTTATAAATTTTGATGATTCCTGGATATCACAGGATAAGAAAGACCACGTGACAGATATGATTCAATATTATGCAATAAAATTGTCATTTCTATGTCACATGATAGGTTAGCAACTTCCTACTGATAAATGAAGTCATCGCGATTTAAAATAAGTTCTCAATATTTCAAAAATAAGAAATATAGATGAATTATATTATCGTAATTGTTCATATTTGGATCGATATTAAAAGCATTTAATAAATAAGTATAAAAATTATCCAAAATTATATCTGCACTGTATTTATATTATCAATATATATTAGGTCGGGATTCGATACCGGATCTTCTAGTGTAAGCAAAAGTCAATTTTGCCTTATAATCCGTGATCACAGAATAAATTTAATATATCTGATAAAATGAATGAAGAAAAAAAGAAAAAGAGCGTTGATTTAAGCAAATTACAATGGATAATTGATCGATAATCAAATAGCTTTTTCATAAAAACGAATATTTTTCTTCAGGAAACGAAAAAATGGCGTAGATTTATGCCCTTTGTTAAATCGAAATTCGTAAACAGATACCTGGCCATTCCTCAACTTACTTAAGGGTTATATATTTTTCCTTAACTTTATGTAGGTCGAAAAAATAATTTTTTAACAAAAATTCTGGATTAAAAATCCCCGAATCTAAATTATTACAATGATTGCAATTATACAACATTATGGCTCCAATATTGTTCCCTGACTGAAAAGAAATAATGTCATATGGATCGGTATCATAATAGTATCAAGTAAGGAAGCGTTTATACTATATTTATAAATGTGATGCAATAGCATAAAAATTGCACAGTAATTTCTTAAGCCAAATTGCTATTCATTATAATATACCAATTTTATTTATTGTATGAAATATGAAATCATCGACTATAATATCTCTGCTAAAAATATTGCATTATATTTCAACGAAGAAATGTGGCGGTCACTTGGGAACTATTTCTTGAAGAGAAGTTGTTTCAACCTTCAACCTTTGCGCGGAATGATACAAAAAAAGGGTCCAAGTAGTTCGGAAGAGAAGGAGCGGGAGAACAGTTTTTCTTTGTTTTTAGCCGGAGGCGGTCGACCTAGAAACGCGTATGTTAAATAGTAGTTGAACTCTGGATTGCAGAGTCGTTAGAACTGTTAGGTTTAGTTAGAATTAATATTATTGATATTTTTTAAAATTCGTGACTTTGCATAGTAAATCTAATATAATCAAATTTAAATTTCTTTTAGTAATTATAAATTATACAGTAAGGGCCGCTTATTAGAATCACGTTGGTCGTAGCCATTTTGATTCTAATAACTGGCGATTTTATTACAGCATTCGTTTTGCGGCCTACTTTAGTGTTACAGGAAAATAAGACATAGCACAGTATTTTTAGACATTTTTATTTAAAAAATCAATTATTTTTGTTTGATTCAAATTATTTTCAAAAAAATTATTAATTTTGCTGCTGCATCTCGTTGC
>AYEL01089459.1:0-12209 GCA_000484575.1 Olivierus martensii | reverse complement strand
TATATTCTAATGGCCTTTAGGACAAATTAGGTTATTTTATCAAATAAATTAAAGGAAAGGAAAAAAACTTACAAAAAAAATTATATGAATAAATATCATACAGTCAAACCCTTATAAGATGCCACCATCCGTTTGGGGAGGATTTTGGCAGCTAATCCGGGTTGGCAGTTTATCAAAAACATGGCGTAATAAGAAATGAAAATGAACTCCAAATTTATTAAATTTAATAAAATGCAATATATTTATGTTTGGTATCCAAACTTTCTAAAAAACTGTATACTTTACAATATAGTATATGTACAGTACTATATAGAAAACGTGTCCATCTGTTGTTCTGATCCTCTACTTTGAGTTTTCTGTAAAACATAATATACACAGCTTACTGTACACTATAAACAATGGAAAAGATCTAGTTCTTATGATCTTAAATTTTCTACAACCTAAGTGTGAACCAGGATTAAAGCGACACATGATTAACTGTTAACTCCATCTCTTTCACCTGCTGGTTACAAATGAATCCAGAGAGCTTTTAATACTGCATATACAGTACTGATGAACTTTGGGATGTAAGTCACCTGACATGCCACTGGTGGATTAACGAGGACAAATACAATACTAAAAGGAATATTTATTTAGATATTTCTACTGGTGTATGGCATCTTATCGGGGTTTGCCTATTCCATTAACATAGGGAAGATCCATTCTACCAAATTTCTTGGCGATCAACGAGGGTGGTGGCTTAACGAGGTGGTGTCTTATCAGGGTTTGACTGTATTTATCTATTTTTACCTTTTTCTTCCCTTTTCCTTTTTTTTGCAGTATTCATGTATATATTTGTTTATATGAGTTGGAAATATAAACAAAATGATAACAGGAAGAAACAAACACTAAGAAATAAACTGTACTTAATTTCTTAACCTAATTTCTAAGATGTCACATGAAAGCACTATCTATTAATTTTTTCCAAATCTTATCAATCTCAACCCCCAAATTTTGGTTCATTAATCTATTTCTATTTATTATTTCTATATGTTCTTTAATCCTTCTATAAAAATATTATTTTCATTATGTAAAATTAATCTATATCAACAGTAAAGTTATTGAATTGTAATGAATTTGTGTAAAATTATTGAATTGTGAAAAGTTATAATTACAGTGGATGGATATTGATGAATGGGCATTAAGTCTCCTAACTGCTGCCATATGTTTTTCAAGTCTTTCTTTTATTGTATGTTTAGTTTCTTCTATAGTAGAAAGGGACTGATCAAGTTTTAATTTTATATATAGCTAATGACAATACAAAAAAATGAAATGTTTTATAAAATTATTAAAACTTTAGTTTCTCTAATATTTTATTTCAATTAACAATTTAATAATTTGATTATTTTTATATTATTTTGATGTAATTAAAAACTGTATATTTATTTCAATCATTTTTGTATTATATATATTATTCATTGCACAATGTTCAAATATTATTTAAAACATTTTAATCATAATTTACTCTATTATTTTATAAATAAAGGTAATTAATATAAAATAAAAATTAAATGCAGCATAATATTATATTACCTTCTGAAAATAACTTCTCAAGTTCTTTAATAATTCCAAAAATATCTGCAGGCAAATTAGACATATTTAAATCTTTAGCTTTTAATTCATGGGTAATTTCTGGAATATGGAGAATTTTTGGATGCCTAAAAAATAATAAAATAATTATATTTTTGTTAAAGTTAAAGTAAAAAATTAGGTATTGCTAAGTAATGAATAAAATAATAAATGATAAAATATTTTATTAAAATAAAATGATATAATAATAAATATTCCAATATTTGCTTTAAAGTATGTAACTTAATAGTTCAGAAATGCTAATACAGTAAACTCTATAAAATTTTGCATATATACTCTAATATTTTAAAATCTGACATATTTAAAAAATCATAACGACTTAAAATCTAAATTTTATCAAAGCAACCAATACTTGCATCTATACTCTTTTTTTTTTTTATAAGTCTACTAATTTTATTCCAACTAAATATTTATGCTATGAGCTTTTTGCTGCTTCCCTTTTGTGATCTATATCTCCTTATTACTTCACTTTATCAACAAATCCCAGAGACCAGAATGAAGAGGTTGTCCTCAACTTATGATGGGATTATGTTTTGGGAACCCCATCATAAGTTGAGGACAATCTGTATATAAATAAAAAATAAAATTGAAGAACTGAAAAAATTTTTCATCACTTTAATCATGTTGCCTATATTTCCTAAAAACAGTCATTGCCCCAATTTGTACCATCATAAGTCAAAAGTATCATAAGCTGAAAATGACCCGTAATGGTAATAATTTTAGTAATAATAATAATAAACAATGGAATACTGGATTCTTTAAGATGGTATAATTGTCCAGATTTGATCCCAGGATCTCAAGGTTATAAAATAATCAAAAATTGAACCTGGTTTCCATGGTATAAAATTATTCCAGAATTGAATCTGAATCATCAAGGTGGTAAAAGATTGCTTTACTGCATTTTTAATAAAACAAAAATAAATCCTTCTAGCCAATATGCTATGAAAATAGCCAAGTTTATAATAACATAAATACCCTTGTAAAATCAGAATATCATAAGTTGAATGACAACTTGAAGAAGAAGAATCTGACTGAGGGTATCTGTGTACATCCATGGCACTCATAAAGGGCTAAAACAAGTCAAGAAATCCTTGTTGTTGAGCATGACTACAAGAACAAGGGTTCTTGAGTATGAACTGTGATGGCGACACACAGTTTCACCTGTGTGTTGCCATCACACAGGTGAAACTGGTTCTTGAGTACTACTACCAAGTACCAGAATTGGCCTTAAATTTGCATAATATTGCTTTTTGCTGCTTCAATAATGTTCTGCAATGTACACAGATGCCTTCTGTCGAATTCTTCTTCTTATTATTACTTGAATAGCCCAATCGGTAGTACATACAGCGGCATCTTTTTTTTTGTAATATCTCACAATCCATAGGTGACATTAAAAAGCTTTCAAAACAAAAGCTGTTTATTTTTCACAGTTCTATCTAATTATGCCAAAATCAGCATATGTTTCCATTGAAGATTTCAAAGTTGACCCCTTGTGCCCCTACTTCTGATGGGCCCACAAAATTTTTTTCGTGCCCATTCAATTCTTCTGATATACTTCAGTAATCAAACTTTTTCCCCTACTTCCTATCTCATCACATTTCCAAGAAAAAAGGGTGGTCCGGGAGGTAAGAAACACCCTGTATATACACAATATATCTTTATTAACTACTTTTTGATGACATATATAGAAATTCAAAATAAAACTAATGAACAATACTTTTAATTATGATTTCAATCCAAGTAACTAAATAGCTAGTAACCAGGATTGCAAATTTATACTATTCCAATTTAACAAATAAAAAAATATTTAAATAGCCCATTAAAACTGCATTTTCAATAAATCTTCCATCAAACATATTTGAGACTGCATTAATTTAGCAAGTTTTATATCAGATATTCAAGTTACATTTATGTCTAGTTTTATTCACATTATGCTTATTGTAATATTGTTTATTCAACAAAAGCATTGATTTTTAATAAAGAAGATTGAACTGATATATGATAAGAATGTATTGTGCAATTGCTAAGAAACTGACTTGTAAGCAGACATAAGATATCGAATATAGTCCACAGCTATAAGTGTCTGACATTGATGAATTATAGTATTATTCATAATACAGATTAAATAGGAGATCAAAACATGCATAGGAAATTTCCTCATAACTGATGAGAGTAAAACATCCAATTAGCACAAACAATAGTGGAGATGCAAATAGAATGTTCCAAATGAGCTGCAAAATAACTGCACTTGAATTTGTTAATTGGTCAAACTATCAAATATCACAAGCATGATAAGAAATAATTTAGAACTGCTATGTCTACATTGAAAAACAGACTGATTATTATAATACATATCTCTCTATGCATTTCCAATCTAATCTTAGTGTTCAATAAATTACGTTAATATTTTTGTATACATAAACAAAGTATTGCCATAAGAAGACTTTAGGAAGAACTCCAGGGTAGACAAAATTCAGGAATAAAATTACATAAGAGAGATTCAGATTGATGAGATCAATATTTTAAGCTGACAAGATATGATTATACCAAATAATCCTCTTTACAATGAAAATGTTTTTAAGAGAGAAATAAATCTCTCATCAAAATAGCCATTTAAGCCATCAAAGATTATATTTTGGATAAAAATTTATCTTTTAAATACAGTAAAACCTGTCTAAGCTGGAATCCCAAGAGAACAGAAAATTTTTTGCCTTAGACAGTTTTCCAGCTTATACAGGTTTCATTTTGGAATAAAAAAACGACATTTAATGCATTTACACCTACATCGTTATTGCAAATAGTACATATTTTCGTAATATATAAATAAAATATTGCACAAAATTACTGTGTTAGCCTACATAATAAAATGCATAGGATATTTTTGAAAACATATAATTCAAAAATCTCTTGCTTTAAATATCAACAATAACATAAAATAGTCCTCCAAGCAAAGTATAAACAAAGTTTTAATTATCCATAACGTTTTCAGACCAGATTAAAGTCCATCTTTAGTAGTACATTACAAATCAACTAATTTCTCAAATATTAGTTGATTTGTAACATACTACTGAAGATGGACTTTAATCTGGTCCGAAAACATTATAGATAATTAAAACTTTGTTTATACCTTGCTTGGAGGGATATTTTATGTTATTGTTAGTATTTTTGAAAAGCAAATAAACTGGATATATAATGCTGTATTAGAAAAACATCCAACAAGTAGGACTGAACTAGAAGTTTTATTTTAAAATTTCACTTTTCAGTTCTTCAGTATTCAGTTCTTATATATAGTATTCGTTTTAATTACAAAAATTACAAAATTTCTTTTCCACATTTTGTCAAGAGTTTTTTGTTTTGCATGTTTACTTAAACATGCTTCTCTTTCCATCATTGTATGTATTTGCAAAAGTTTTTCAGTACTTTGTATGCAACTGAAATGTTCAGAAAATTCTTCTAACACAGCCAATTATCAACTGGATTGGCTGCATGGAAACGCTTCGGCTTTCCACTCAGGAGGACCTGGGTTCGAGTCTCAGGTCCCACCCCTTGAAAATATTTATCATGGGGTCTGGGCCTGTCCTGTCAATCTCTGTCCTTCACAATCTGGCTGACTCCTCTGCAAGGGTGGGCAGCCTATGGAAAGGCTTCTTTCGCCCTCGCCAAATAGTATTCTTCCAGAATGGAGTGTGGCGTCATCTGTTGACAAAAAAAACACAGCTAATTTATTCGTAAATTAGCAAAATTTCTTATTTTTTTCTGTTTCTGGAAAGTCTCTTCCCAATCCTTTTTCATTGCTATCTTCTTCATTTACAGAATTTCTTTCTCTTCTTGACTGGATCAAATCACTCATAGTTTGATAACCTGCCTCTATTAAAAAGTTTTATCAATGCTGAATTATTCTTCAGTATTTATCTGCATACCAATGTCTTCAAGCTGTCCTATAGAAGTCTGAATTTCATTAATGTACAATACTTCAGAAAATTCTTACATTCCTTGTTCAGGATGACCAATGGTTTCAAATTCAAAACCACTTTTTCCTTTACAAAATGGAAAAAATTATTATTTTTCCATCTTATACAGATGTACAGTCGGTTCTAAAATGTATTGCAGGTTGCTCCTGGAGGATGAAAAACCGGTTGTTGTTCAATTGCAGCTCCAGGAATAGTGACATATTGACGTAAAATAGAATCATCCGTTGTTATAGGAAATAGGGGGGAAAGCTTTGGAATGGAGGATGCCATTTAAACTAAGTGTTTTGCTGTGTAAAGAATTCTGTAAAGTCTGGAATAAGTAATAATAGGAGGGTGCCAGATATGGTGAATATGGTGTGTATGGTAGCACATCCCATCCAAGTTGTAACAACTTCTGGTGAGTCATCAAACTTGTATGAAGTTTGGCATTATCATGGTGAAACATTATGCCTAAAAATGCTTATAAGAAACCACTTGCTTTATGTGTATAAAATAATTCAGAAAGCACTATTAGCAAGGAATACAGTTTATTGCTATATAACGTTTTCGGACTCTGTCACGGTCCCTCCTCAGTCATTCTATTTAAACTGTTAGAATGCTACATAACTGAAATTTTATTTGTATTCCATTCTAAATTATTGCTTGACTCTTGTCATAATAAAAGACTTATACTGAGGAGGGATCGTGACAGAGTCCGAAAACGTTATATAGCAATAAACTGTATTCCTTGTGCTTTCTGAATTATTTTATAAACACTTATTTTTTCTGTTAATCAATTCTGGCCTCTTCTGTTTGATGGAATCACTCAATTTGTCCAATTGGTGTTGGTACACTTCCAAATTAATTGTGGAATTGTCTGAAAGAAGCTCAAAAAATACAATTCCCTTGAAATTCCACCAAACCAAGATCATCATTTTTTTGATGAATACGGGGTCTCAGAGTGCTTTTTCAGCCAGTTCATTTCTTTTGCTCCAATGGGGTCTAGGAGTGCTTTGAGCCAGTTCATTTCTTCTGCTCCATGACCACTTGCATTCAACAAGCTGGTTCATTTCTTCTGCTCCATGATCGCTTGCATTCAACTTTGTTAATTTCTTCTACTCCATGATCACTTGCGTTCAACTTTATTGTAAACAATCTATTTTTCATCAACAGTTATGATCTGCTTCAGAAAGGGATCATTTTCTTCACGTTTCCGCAGCAAATCCAGATGTCAATGCAATGGAGCAAATCTTTCTTTGAGAACATGTGGAACCCGAATATCAACATTTCAACTTGTCATGAATATTGAATTCAATAAATTCAATCTTGTAGCAATTTCTCATGTTGTTATTCTGTGGTTTGCTTCAACCAATGCTTTATTTTGTCTTCATCAGCTTCAACTAACTTTCCTGCAGGTGGTGCATCTTTAACATCAAAATTGTCAAAATAAAATTTTGCAAACCAGTTTTGGCACTGGCATTCTGTTAACACATCTTCTCCCTATACTTCACATAACTTTTTTCTTGCTTGAACAGCATTCTTACTTTTTCAGCAATAAAAAAGCAAAACATGCCAAAAATCTCCATTTTATTTTCCATTTTTGATAGGACACCAAAAAAAACAACTGCACAGAATAAAAAAAAATTTTTTTATAAATATATCTTGAAACATCAGCTGTCGAAATTTACAATGACAATATGGTTTAGAATGAAATTGGTGGGTAAAAATACAACTAACACCACTGGTAGGAAAAAAACAAAATTACTTTTTGAACAACCCAATAATGCTGGGAAATTTTTTATTAGGCAGATTTCTTGATGGAATTCCACTGCATGAAAGATGTGTATTTTGGTTTCAACAAGATAAAACTTCTGCTCAGATGGCTTGAATTAGCACATTAATGTTATAATGCTCCCCAGACACTTTACCTCTCATTTTAGTTATATTGCATAGCCTACACATTCTCCAGATTTTTAGTCCCTGGATTTTTTCTGTGAAAATTTCTGAAGAATAAGTAGTTGAGATTCATCTGATCAACATCTGTGAACTGAAAAGATGCCTTCAAATGACCATATATAACATTCTACGTGACATCCTAAAACGTAATGTATTCCCTTCCAGCTAGAAAGGAACAGTCTGTGGAAAATCAGGGTGCCATCTCTTGGACATTATTTTCAAAAAGTAACAAAAATATACTTCATAAAAATGTGTACTTTTCATGTAATTAAAAACTTTTTGAGCAAATATAACAGATCAAATTTATTTTAAAAACCATTAGCTGTTTCTGCCCCACCCTGTATGAAGATACCAAATATCATTTTAATTAAATTAAAAATAAAAACATTTTAATTCGATCTTATTATAAATTTATTATATTTAATATGTAAAAATCTTTGATAAACAACTAAAAATATTTAAATAATATGTTCAAATGTTTTTAGCAAGAGATATACAATGAATCATTACAATTTTTGTCAATCACTAATAAGTTGATTATTTAATATGTCAATAACAATAAATTGATATTTTTTAATACATTAATGAAAATAAAATCATCATAGTATTAAATAATAAGGTATAAATACTTAAATATGAATAGAATATAAATATATAATAATATTTTACTAAATTATTCATAATGTAAATAAATGAACTTTCAAATAAAATAATAAATTATCATAATATGGGCACATTCAAAAAGTAACACATTAAACTCATTTTTAATGAGGCAGTCAAAAAGTAATTTTATTATGCACTGCGCATGCTCTATAATTGTGACTTATCGCATGAAAGTCTAATGAAGCTAATGAAAGTAGTAGCAAGTTTACTTCAAGAAAAACATGGTGGCCCCAGAGTAACATGTGTGAAAATTGTGGTATACAAGGAGACGAAAAATGGATAATGTTGTATGTGATACAATGTACAATAAATAATGGTAAGTTATTTTTAAGGAAATTTTTCGATAAAATCTATTTATTAGATGATAGTTTACTATTAATTACTTTAAAATTTGAGTATAATCGAACTGAAAATTTGTTAAATAAAATTAAGGCTAGTTAGTTAATTATTTAGAATTATGCAGTGCACTATTTCTTCACCGAATTATTGGGAAAAAAAATGTGTCTTTCAAACATTTGAAAGCTCCTATTAAAACTTCCTTATAGATGGCCATGTTGTCTCTTTAATGGACTGATCAAAAAGTATATACAATAACAAGGCTAACTCAACATGAGAAAAGTTTAACACCTTAGACTTTTTGAACATGCCCTATATAAAAAATAATAACTATTATGTATATTTGTGTATAAGCTAATAATTTTCCTAAAAATAAAAACTTTGAAGAAGAGAGGGTTAGCTTATACAAGGGGTAATCAAAAATTGGAAAATTTTTCACAAGTTCATAAGATTTGCTGGCTCAGTCATAACATATTCCTGTTATGCCTATGCACTAGCAGTGCAATCTATCATATTTGCAAGGAATCCACAAAACACTTTAAACAGGAAAAATACAAAAATTATTATTAGTTATTCAATACATATATTAACAACAACATGCAGTAATGTTTTTGGCCTTTTATAACTTTCCTCAGCTGCTTTTTACAAATATGTGTCTTACATTCTACACTGCAGTGTAATGCAGGCTGTTCTTGTTAGATAGGTTTACAAATAAACATCTAGCTAAGACTTCATGTTGACATTTAAATATGAGGGGTTTTACAGGGTGTTAAAATTCACTGATATATAAATATTAATCTGTTATGACATTTACCATTTTACACACTTAAAAATTATAATAGACAAGGTTTCCGTTACAAGCCGTTACATTTTACATATCTATCACATTTTATCCTACTACATTGTAAACACTAATAAAAAGTAAATCAAATAATAGGAATAAAAAATAAAATATTAAAAACAAAAATTACAATAATAATTATTAGATGGCTAAAATTACTTGGAGAAATGGAATTCACGCTGTACTGGAACACAGAAATTTGGCACTTAGAGAAACAGCACATTGCATTTCTTATAAGTATTAGAACTTGATAATTTATAATCATATTTATTTCTAACAAACATTGTTATCTTACTGATTTTTTCAATTTTCTTTTTTTGTTAAAATATGTGGATATGTATGACTGTACATAAATTAATATTTCTGTAGATAATTAAATATTGTGCATTGCACAAATATAATAAAAAATATATAAAACAGACACATTGCATTTTCTTTATATTAATAGTATGTCCTATGATAGCAGTTGCATTTGCCATATTTTTAAAAAAACCTATTTCTTCTTGATTATATTACAGGTAGTCCTTGACTTACAATCACTTGTACTTACAATGGCAATTTCATAGATAAATTTTGTGACTAGTTAATCAATTGACAATAGATTTGAATCCCTGACTAATAGTGTGATATACAGAAAAATGCTTATTTTTGTCTGACTTTGTATTTTTGTGTTTAAGTTTATTATGAAAAAATGACATATAATAATAAATATTGGTAGTGAGCAATCCATAAATTTTAGACATTTCCAGCCTAGGACCACTTCAACTTATGACAGCAAGGTTCAAACTGAACCCTGTCATAAATCAAGGACTACCTGTATTTAAAATAATCCTTGATTACTTGTATTAATGTTCATATTTAAATAAATTCAAAAGCTATACTATATATACTCATACATAATCCAAGAAATTTTTTCTAAAAAATTTGAAGTGGGGATCAGCTTATAGATAAGGCAATTAAAAATTAGGAAAATTGTTTGCAAGATTGTAATGCTATTTTTCATTAAAATCTGTGAAATAATAAATTTCTAATTGGTCCAATTGTAAAATATATTACAAAATACAGCATATAAAGTTATTTCAATGCTTTTGGAGGCAAAACAATAGCAGTATCCTGATTACTAACAAAATTTATATAGAAATTAAGTTTGTAACTCAAAGTATATGTACATTCAAATTCCAATTTCTTACAAAAGAGTTGCTATGAATCATATAAGAAAGATTATTACAAAAATAACAATTCAAATTTGGTAAAAGAAGTGGCAAAAGGAAAAAATAGGAAGAAAAGCATATAAGTTCATGTCATCAATTAAATCTCACTTGAGAAATCAAAACTTCAAACTAGATGAATCTAATTACTTGCCAAATTTATCCCTTGATAAGCTTAACGGAAATTTAATGATTTGAAATAATTTAAATTAATATTAGTGCCATGTCATAATTAGAATATTTAATACTAATTAAATAAGTATTTAATTATAATAAATATTCTAATTACAAAATGGTGCTAAAATTAAATTATTTCAAATCATTAAACTTCCATTAAGCTTATCAAGAGATAAATTTTGCAAGTAATTAGGTTCATTTGGAGTAAATTCCCTTGTAGTTTGGATTATAAAAAGTTTAAACTTCAAGCCAAGTTTTATATTATGTAAGTAATAGCAGGATATGGTAAATTTAAGCAATATCTCAAAATTATTTGCAAAAATTAGAGAGAATAATTGTGACTGTAGTTTAAATGAAACTCAAGATTCTTATCATTCTTTGTTTTACTGTAAAAAAATTTCACAGTCAAAGAATTAAATTAAAGAGGACAGCTGTTATGGAAAGTTTGAACTGCACTTGTGAAGAAAGCCATTTAATTGAAAATGGGAATATTTTTAGACACAATTTTTATTTTAGAAACTAAAGCCCTTAAAAATTAATTCTCTTAAAACTTGAGAAGAATAGTTTAATTCATTTAAAATTCCACAGTTATAAAAGTAGCAGTTAATAGCTTATAGTTTCAGTTGTCATTCTGATTCTGTGGCTGATGGATTATGGACAATGGTTGATAGATGATATTTACAGTAAGACCCTGTTTAATGTGGGGGATATATTCCAGGAAAACCAAGCGCTAACTTGTAAATAATGAGGATAAGTGTGATAAAGGATAGTGAATAAAATAATATATGTACCATTTTTTAAATTTTATTTTGTAACATGTATTATTGCTAATGGTATTACATTAATTATAGACATTTTTTATTGTTAATATTGATTTATATTCATAAATCATTCATGAAAATCAAGAATATTCAAGTAAATAACTCATGTTTGTGATGAGGAAGGTTCTTCCTCATTTGACACTTTTTATTTTTTTTATTAAAGAAGTCATTTAATGTTGTTTGTCTTTAACTCTTTTGTTCAGCAAGCAATTGTCAATAGCGAGACATCACATCCATGACACAGTCTTGCTTTCGAACTGTGAGAAAGTTAACTTTGACCTGTCCTATTTTATTTTATTATGCATTTTATTATTTAGCATTATTTTCTTATTATCTAACGTATTATATTTTAGTTTACAAGTTAACTTACTTCCACCTTCTCCGTCGTTGTTAGCAATCACGTGATACGGAATCAGGAACCATCTTCCGGAAGAGCTGTCCCGGGTAATGACGTCGTCATCTAATTTTACCACTGGTCCGATACGAGAATGTAAGAATGATCTCGTATTGATGTTTTTGTTCGTATATAATTAAATTGAAAAGAGGATGACATGAATTGACTACTCTGTAAGCTAATAACTTTAACTTGTTACATATAAGTATGTAAATGAAGCAACACGGGACTGTA